>PVJO010013224.1:0-52562 GCA_004026905.1 Hystrix cristata
GCCACACAAGCTGCTCTTCATACTGTTGTGTTAATTTCTTTAGTAAGGGCAAGGAGACTACTCAAGCAAACCAAATAACAGGGTGCAAATAGTTTAAAGCTCATCAGATGGGTGTGGGTTGGATTGCTTTGACCTTCAGGATTATAGACACTCTGATCAGAAGGTGTAAAACAAGACAAGATTTCAAATACTTATATCTTTCCTAAGTATGGTAGTTTCATACTGGAAATTGAAATTTTTATTTTATACCCTTGAAATACCTACTTTTGAATTATGTGTCGAGAAATACAAAAGCTGAGATTTCAAGGAGAAAAAAAGGAAAGAATATGAATGGCTAAATCCATGTCATAAGTTTATTTTCCTCCCTTCCTTTTCCTTGTCTTATCACTTCTTCCACCATCACTACCATGTTCAACATCATTAATGCATTTTGTAATCAACTGCTCCAAGGAGTGAAGGGTAATGAAGGATCTTGAAGACCAGGTGAAGGAAGCTGAGTCTTCTCAGGCAGGCAGCAAGAAGATGTTGCAGGTCAGAGAATACAGAGAAGGGGGTTCTCTAGAAATGCTGTAGTGGAGCAGCACTGGGGAGAAGGCACACCCAGTTTAGAGGGACACGTGGAAACTACTGAGAGAAAATCAGGGTGGCACCTTGAGAAGTAGGGCAGGAACAAGGCTGTAGGCATGAAACTGGGCTGCAACATGGCAGACCTGACAAGGAAACGAGGGTCTGAGGGCTTGAGGTTCTGGCAGGAGTGTGATTCAAAATTAATTATGAGGGCAACATCTGTATGGCGGGAGACACAGAAGTGACACGAATAACTTCTTAGTCTACATTTCCATATAACCAGTTATTGAATTGCTTTCATAATTACATGATTTCAAGTATTAAAAATGAATGTATGCCTCATGTTTTCAAATTTATATTAAAAACCAGGTTTCTAGGGCTGTGAGTAAAGCTCACGTGTTACACCTGCAAGGTCCTGGGTTCAATCCCCATAAGAACAAAACCAAAGCAAAACCCAAAACACCCATAACTAGACTCCACCCTACTCGGTTTCCTGGGTCAACCAGGACAGAAGTTAAATTTGAATTTCAGATAAACAACAAAACACGTTTTGATGTAAGTACGTCCCAAATACTGCACACCAGCTCCACTGATAGTTCAGCTCTTTGAACTAACCAAGTGTGCCTGGGGTTTAACAGTCACAGGTGCTGGGAAGCTAAAGTGAACTTGTAAAGGCTGCAGAGTGCACTGTGGTCGAACAGTGCGTCAAGGGGCGGTGAGCAACCCCCCAGCCAGCGCTCTGCAGAGACAGGAAGGCAGCTGGGGCTGTCGGTGTCAGAGAAACTGGCTTTTGCCCTGATCACGGTCGATGTACTATTAGTATCTTCCCTGCCTGAGGATCAGTGTCTTAGATGTAAAACAGAAACAGTGGTACCTGCCTCAGAAGGAGCTCTGACAAAGCTCAGAGGGCCATGAGCCCATGTCCCTCTGGGAGGCATGAACTCCCACCGCCACACTGAACCGAAAGGCCCTTCCAGTGCCCTCCTCCACCAGCCTCTCACCAAGCCATATCCTCATGCACTCTCGATCAAGTCCTGTGGCCTGCAGTCACCAGTTTTCCCTGTCTCAGTGTGTCAAAAAAGTAAAGGACTTTCCTGAGTCTCTCTGTCCTATCTCCTAGTCACTGGGCCCCAGGGAAGGATCTGAGAGAGCAGCCAGTAAAGCGAGCGGCTGGCCCAGGCGCACTTTATCAGCACCAGCTGCCCAGTGGAGGGCCCCCAGGTCCCCCTGTAGCGGCTTGATAAGAGGCTCAGTTGCCTCCAGAGGCTTATCAGAAGCAGCTTGCATGGAAGAGCCACCTCCATCGGCTTGAATAAGGGAGGGAAAAGGCCCGCCAAGGAAATACGGTGCCCTCGCACAGCCACAAGAGCCGCCCTCCGTGAGCCTGAGCTTGCGTCCTGCTGGTGCAGATGGGAGGCCGGTGTCTCATCACCCACGCAAGAGAGCGTCCTCAAGACCCTCCTCACGACAAGGCACCACATGTGTCCCTGCTCAGGAATGAGCGGAGCCCTCGGGCCGCCCAGGGCCTGCAGCAGAGCAGAGAGCTGAGCTGCCTTCAGGCCAGCTCAACACTGCGTGTGCCTGCGTGTAGCATGTGGCGTGTGTGTGTGCGCATGTGTCTGTGTATGTGTGTGAGTGCAGTGGGGAGGAGCAAACAGTGCTGACTACATGGCCATTCGTTCCCTTCAGAGGAAAGAATGTAAAGCACACGGTGTGACTGATGCCAAGAAAGATGACCTCACCTGACTTCGGGTGACCCTGGGAGTACACAGGCGGAAAACACCCAGATCCCGGTCCTGGCTCTGCCGGTTGCTACTACTGTGGCCTTGGGCCGTTACTGCACAGCTTTCCAAACCCTGTTTTCAAGGATGCTCAGGATTCTGGGTTGTATTAGGACCTGTGTTAGCTCTCTGTCCCTACAGTAGATATCCGGGATAACCAATTCATCAGGACAAAAGGCTTGTCCTGGCTCACAGTTTTCAAGGCTTCAGTCCTTGATCAGTCGACCCTGTTGCTTTGGGCCTGTGGAGAGGCAGCACACCCTGGCAGGAGTGCGTAGAGGAAAACTGCTCACCTCACGGCCTGAATGAGAAAGAGAGTGAGAGGAAGGGACCCGAGGGACCAGGGCCCTGGAATCCCCCTCAGCTCACGCCCCCCCTAATTTAAAACCTCCCACTAGGCCCCACCTACTGAAGATTCTACTTCCTCCCAAGAGCACTGGGGCTGGGGATCAAGCCTGGGGATTCAGAGGCCTTTACGGAGCACACAAGAGCCAAACACCAGCAGGACCTGAGGTTTGTCTTGCAAGCAAACATAATCACATGGTCTCCCCGAAGCACACAGACAGCGGCCCCTGCGTGGAGCCAGCTCAGTGAACGACAGTGCCCGCCACTGTTCCAGGCTGTGGAGCGAGCAGGAGGGACAGGAGATGTGAGCCCTCACTGATTGGCACGCGTGAGCGGCTCCAAGTACACACAATGCTTAGGTGGCCCGACAGCCCGGGCCGTTAGGTGAAGACGAGCAGCCCAGCAGTCCGGAGTCTGTCCTTTCAGTACCAGCTGCACGCTCCCCCTGCGCTCACGTTCTTTGAGGAGGGAGGCAGGTGGGGTGAGCCTGTGAGCTCGCATGTAAGCGGCTTTGCTCGCTGACTTCCCTGACATCCGGGTCAGCAGGGCGGGTTTGGCATGCAGAACAGATGGAGGTGAGCTCCCAGTCTCCTTCCTGTGTCAGGGTCCTGACCGGCAGTGTGATTGGGCTGCCTGGGAGTTCTATGAATCTGCGCCTCTGGCATGGGCAGCACAGGCCCGAGGAGGCAGCATCCTGGCTATGAACCTAAGTTAGGTGAGTGGCTCTCTTCTCTGAGTGCCTCTCTGGTTTAGGGGGTGGTGGAGGAACCTACATCTCAGGGCTGTGCTTTCATATTGCCCCCCCCAAAACTGCGTGAAGCAGGTGGCAGTTTATACCATGAGCAGTGGACTGAGACCACACGTGTGCATGACACCACCCGTGTGTGTCCGCACCCTTGCGTGGTTATCTCCACCCTGAGAGGGGAAGGCAGCTGCTCCAAGCTCCATGCTGGACTGGTGTCTCAGCCACCTGGAGCTGCGGACAAGGCCCACGCACATCTGCCCAGCCCTGCACAGGCTCATGGGCATATCTCGGTTGAGCTCTTCACTGCTCCCCGAGATCCTGCTTTCTCTGCAAGATGCAGGCGCTGTCAGGGGCCCCACATTCACACTCATTCCTGGCAAAGTGACACAGCCCTCGGTGCTGCAGGAAAGCTTCACCCGGAAGATGCAACCAGCAATTTCAGGCAGGCTCTGAAAGCTGGTCTGCGCATAGGTGTGTGCGAGCATGCATGTGCAAACTGGGCATGTGGGGAAGCCCCTCCTGGTTCCCCCTGGTTCAGGGCTCTAGGAGTCTCTATCACGGTCTTCCTCCTGCCCAGCTCCCACCACGGTAACAGCTCTTGCAAGGCCCTGATTTTAGCTCCTTGCTAGAGCATTGGCTGAAATGCTAAAGGACTCCTGGCTGAGAGTTGTGAGTCTTCTAGCTGGGGCTGGAGGCGCCCAGACTCAGGGGCAGGTGGAGTTCTAGACACTACAATGGTGCCGAGAGACAGCCCATTCACTGCTGTCTGCCAGCTCACCTGTCAGTCTGTATCTTCCGTTTACCTCTTCCCTCACTCCTTCCCCAGGCACACTGGCCCTTTCTCTGGATGTTTCTTGATCAGGCCAGGCCTGAACCCACCTCCAGGGCTTTGCACTTGCTGCCTGTTGCATGTTCTGCTCCTCTCAGATGCCCCTGGGAGGAGATGTCTCCTTTGATGTCTGCGGTTCTCGCTTCCTTCCTCTTGCTTGAACATGCACACGTGAAGCCTTCTCTGGCCACACTCTGAAATCCCCTGTCTCCCTTCCTGGCTTGATCGCCTCCACAGCCCTTACCACTCTGATGCACTGGGCGTTTAATCCATGTGTCTTGGGTCGGCCTGTCCCCTCTCACTAGGCTGTAAGCTCCCCTGTGGAATTTCCACTGGCTTATTCCCTGTCTTGGCCCCAGGGTCTGACACACAGTTGGTGGTCCATACTCATTTGTGGAATGTGTCTCCTGGGCCACGCCATTGCAGGTGGCAGAGGCCAAGAACGAAACCAAGCGAAAACCAGAAACAACCACCTGCTCTTAGCTCCTAAGCAAACCGGCTCGACTCAACCCACTCACCCTCTTCACTTGCTCTTAGCTGACTGCTTTTCTAGACTTAACCCACTTCACCTGCTCTTAGTTACTTGCTTTTAGTTGACCTGAGAAATCACCAATTTTAGAGGTAGATGACACCTCTGACATGCGGGTCAGGATGCTAACAGCTGATCATGCTTGATTACATATGCAGAGACCAGCGATGATGGTGCTTCCTAATCTCTAGTGACCTTTCTCCACACTTCAGCTCCTGAATAGCTCCAGACCCTGTCCTCAGGGAGGAGGGTGGGAGACCTGCTCTCCTGTCTCCACACGTGGCCGCCTCGTTAAGGAATGCGGACACATACAACCCCCGAGTCTCCGTCTCCAAATCTGGACCTCTGAGTCAGGGAGACGCTTCGATAAGGAAAGGTACAGTGCGCCTGGCCTGACAGTTGCCGTATAGGACGGTCACTGCCTTTGCCTACATGGTGGAGAGAATGCATTTTCCAAGCTCAGGAGCAAGGCGGTGGAGGTCCAGCCGTAAGGCTTGGGGGAGGGCAGAGCCGGAACCCTGAGTGCTCAGTGCTCATATTCATGGTGGGCAGGGCTGAGGGTGATGAAGGCAGGAGGAGCGAGAAGACTCTAAGAGGGCTCCTCTCCCTGAAAGATCAGGCAACGAGAACCAAGGTGCTTCCTGAGGGCCCCTGCACGGGTCTGTCTCCCACAGTTTCCCATCCACCCACGAGGCTGTGGTGTGCTGGAGAGGGGTGTGATGGGGCACTCTCACCCTAGAAGTTGCACCATTAAGAGATTCTGCCATTGGCTTAAGTCTTGTGGGCCTTGACAGTTTTTGGACCTCTGGTTTAAGTCTCCACATCTCTGAGTCTCCTGCCTCTCAGACTGACATCCACTGAGAGTGCGTCCTGTCCTAGGCCTGGTCCCTCATCTGTACCTTTTCACTGAGAAGGTCCATGGTGTGCAGTGGCCAGGCTATATCTTTAATCCAGGTCTACCTCATTCAAAACCCGTGGTCTTGTCAGAACACAGGTTCGTGTCTCACTGCCCCAGTCCCTTCTACAGAATCTGGGTCTCACGTTATGTGTGAACTCCCCGTGCGAGGACATATGTGTCAGCTGGGACAGCAGAGGCCAGAAGAGAAGAAACCAGCACCCCAAGGCCACACTCTTCGATCAGTTTGCGTGGATGCCTGTGGGTGGCTTGGAATGGGCTCTCCAGCGAATTTTACTGGGGTTTGGATGGGCTCTCTGGCCAAGTGCTCCACCACAGAGGGATTCTCCAGGAAATCCCGAGTGCTGGGGGAATCAGGGTCCGGAAAAGGCCTGTCTATCTAGTGGCTAACCTGAAGCCTTGCTCCAGACTGGCTGGGGGAGAGCTGGGCCACACCTGCTGCAGCATGAGGGGCAGTGGGAGTTGCCGTTCAGAAGGAGCCACCAGGGAGTGTGGCTGTCCTTGGGGCAGGCAGCTCAGTTACCCTTGGGGAGGGCTCAAAGAACCACCAGGGTTCCCTGGGGCAGGAGGCATGGCAATGAGAGGGCAAACCTTCCTCCCTTACTCTTCTGTCATTCTAGCCTCCTGGGGACAAGGAGGGCAGGAGGCCAAGGACTCCAGTAATTAGCCTCTGACACGGTGAAACCTCAGAGATGGTTTTTATCAAGACTGCCGCTTCGGAAACATTTAAGCCGGGACCAAAGCCTCCAAGGATATAATCAGTGCAAAAGCAGTTCGGAAGCGCCCATGGTGGGAGGACAGACTCCCAGGGATCTGTGCATGAAGGAGCAGCATGGATTCTGCTGCCTCTGACCACAGTGTCCTCCAAGATGCTTCTGACTTCCTGTAGCATTGTTTGTTTCCTCAATGAGTGACAAACATCGTTTCAAATGAATTGTTTAAAAATAGCATGTTCTGAAAGGGTTTTCAGAGGCTCCATGATTCTTAAATAGGAAATGACCCGGAGTAATTACCAGAGCCTGATACAAATAAATGTACTTAGCCTATTTGAACTAATTTTCTTCCACTCCCCCGTGAATGAACACTTTGTTCTTCCGAATTCCTTATTTCCTGCACACATGAGGGCTGGAATCATACAGGGCTTCAAAGATGTGCCACAGGTCCAGCCAGTGGGGCTCACAACACAGCCTTGCCACTCTTGGTGGTGTCCTGTGCTCTGAAGATGAGAGTACCACCCACAGCACACAACGATGGCCAACAAGAAATGCTACTAAACACTCGCTCTCATGACAGAGGCCAGAGCACCCCTGCATGGGGAAAGGGTTCTGCATGTCAGTACTATTCTTCCATCCTTACAGTCTCCTGAATTGTCCTTACTGAAGTCACTCCTCAGTTAGAACGTTCTCAATAATCAACATGGATCACTGGCAATTTGTTTCTTCAAGCACAAGGTTTTAATTCAACAAGCTAAAACTATATCTAGTAGAGTTGAATTCACTGTAGTTTAATATTCTCTAGAAAGGTATCAGCTTATATGAAGGGAGTTTATAACTTGGAGTCATTCTTTAAATATCTAGGTATTTATTCAGCTATTAAGTCATAGGTGATTTGATTCGAAAGCTTAATTTGTGTGATATTTCTCACCAGGAGAACCGAATGCTTTTTATTCTTACTGTGGTGTATACCTTGCTGCCGTGAGAAACCAACTATGCTTCAAGGGCAAGGGTCAGACATGACGTTATCTCCATCTCCTCTCAGTTGAGGGCCATGACAAGGCGGCTCCACCGTTACCCTATGTGTTTCCACTGACGCGACCAGGGATAGAGAAGGTGCTTAGTAAACATCTGTGGGTGAACTGCTTTCTTAACAGAATTTTCCATTCAGTTCAGGTTCTTTCACAGTTTTCCAGATTTTCTTCCTGGAGTCTGAGTCTAGGATTACTGAGGTCCAATGAGAACTTTTCTAATGAAATTAATTGGTAAAGTGACAAACAGCAGCATGTACACTGTAGCCGAGCTGTAATGAATGAGTAGCCACGATGAGAGCATTTTACAACTTTGTGTGGTAGAAATGGCTAGTGTGAAAGCCCGAGGCATTGCCGTTGGCAGTGACCTGTGGCTGTGTGTCAGCTCACAGCTCTGGCTCTGGGAGGCACCAGGCCAAGTTTCCAAACTTTCCTCAGGATGGAGCCTTCGGGGGGGCGGTCACCAGCTCTCTCTCCCCCTATTCAACTGGATTAGAAGAGCCTTGTCTCTTTAGTACTTCTGAACTTCATCTGTGAATTAATTTGTAGATTTAACAAGGCTGCTAAAGAATAATCAAAAATAATCTCAACGGAGATTTTTAGTTGTGACTTCATTTTTCTGTGTGCCTTTCGAGTGGGGACCTCAGGTGAGCTGCTGCATCTTTTGAAGGTCCAAGGACCCGGCGTCTACATTCCAGAGGGGACCGGCCCCGTCACAGGTGCCTGAGCCAGGTGCGGCATGTGGCCTGTGTAACTGGGGTCTCCGAGTGATGTTTAGACTTGCTTTGTTCTCTGACTTTCATGGGTCTTGCCTCTTGAACTGCTGAAGACCTTTTGACAACAGTGCCACATGCCCTCGCGTTTCCTGAGCAAACCTTGGTCACAGCAGGGACTCATGGGATTGAAATCAATGTGCCTGATAGGATTGGACGGCAGTACCCTGATCTGAATGCCAAAAGCCAAAGCCTGGTGGACAGCAAGCCAAACACTCATGGCTCATGTTATCTGCTGCCAAAGGGGTCCCTGCAGCCTTGGGACTTAGTAGACAAATCCAGATCATGTGATGGACTGGGAACAAAGAAGCATGCGACCCAGAATTAGTGACTGGCGTGCAGTACAGGGGCACAATGGCCTGCCGGGGTCAGCTGACTGTGTCTTGTTAATAGACTCGGGTGTGTTCGGTGAGGGAGGGCGTGGGAGAGGTGGCGCTGAACCAAACCAGACGCAACCAAACTACCTTGTCGAGTTCTCCAAATCTGTATGTCTGTCTCTGCCTGCCCTTGAGTGGGATCACAGAGGCTGCGAGGAGCAGAACACACTGCGGGGAGCCAGTGATATTGCACATACCACACACAGAAGCAAAAAACAGAAATAGCGTCCCCAAAACAGCAGAGTAGAAAGAAGTCTTAAAAGCACTGGGCAGCTGATGTACAAGACCTGAAGATGCGGTAGCCTTTTGGGGTACTTACTTTTTTTTCCTACGAATCTTGGTGCGACCCAGGGACTCATGTGTCTGCCTTGTCCCAGACCAAACCAGATGCTGCCCCAGACAGTTCTCTTCTGCTCAAGCGTAAATTGAGACCCATCTATTGCTGAAGAGTGCAAGGAGATAGTGTGTGTTTGTGTGTGCACACATGTACGCATGCCTCTGATGTGTGTGTGAGCATGCATGTTTGTGTGTGTGTTTATGTTGTGGGGGAGGAAGAATGAATGGGAGACTGTTAGGTCAGCATCACTATTTCTTTCTTCTCCTGACTTTTCATTCCCATTGTCAGTTTCTCCCACTTGAGGGTCTGACGATCCTACAGTTTGTTGTATTTTAACACACACAAAGCTGCCAGTCTCGGGGTGGCATTCCAGGAATTGCCGGGGGCACGATTCTGTCCTGTGCCCTTGCAGTGACCCTGAGAGGCAGCTGCCCACTGCTTCCTTGGCAACAGTGGTTGACCTAGACTGCAGGACACGCTTAGCCATGAGCGGGCCTTTATGTACCACTCTGAGCAATGCATTAGCGAAGTGGGTGCTGGCGAGGCGGCAATGGTGGGCCAGGAAAATGACCTCAGGGCTTCATGGAGGCTAGTGGAAGAGGCGGGAGTCAGGCTCACCCCATCCCGGCATGGCAGGTGACAAAGTCTCAGTGGTAGAGGACATGAACCTGGCTTCAAGGCTGGAGATAAGGTGCAGGGAGGCCCTGGGGAAAGAACCTCTTTGAGCCTTAGCTGCTGTATCACTAACTTGGAATTAACATTTGCACAGGCAACATCCTCAGGGCTAAGCAGGACATACTCACAGGCTAAGCCATGTGAGTATGTCCTCACCGAGTGACAAAGACTGGGCCCTGGCCAAGTGCCATCCGTTGCCTGCCCTCACACTCTGGTGCTAAGATCCTGGCTTTAGGCTTTGCTCCACATCCGCCTCCTGCCTCCAAACAGTGACCAGTTCAACCCTGACAGGATGCCCACTGCTCCCACTCCTGAAATGCCTCCCACTTGGCGGCTGTCTGTCTTGCGAGTATCTCCAAGTCACCCTCTTCCCTAAAGAGAATCATCCTACATCCTGTCTCTTGGATGTGTTCCACAATTCTGCAACGAATCTGGAGTGCTCTTGGGAAAATGAAATAGGGCAAAGAATGCTGTTTTTTAAACTTTTAGAAGAGGAGTAGCCAAAGTTCATGATTTAAAAGGCCAAAAGAGTCAGAGAAGGTGGGGTGATGTGTAGGGATGGCCTACCACAGATATTCCAGGTCTTTACCTCTCAGTGCTTTGCCTTTATGAGCCCTTCTCCCTCACAAATACTATAAATTATTTTTCGTATTGGCATAAAGACAGATGTATTTTTTGACTTAAAGGGTCATTTTCTTATTTTTGATTTTAAAAGAAACTAAGATACATTTGTGAGCCTATAAAAGCAACGTGATGGGGTTGGGGATTTAGCTCAGTGGTAGAGTGCTTGAGTTCAGTCCCCAGCACCTCCCCCAAAAAACAACAATGTGGAACCTCCACCCTGTGCCTGAGGCCAAGTGGGAGGCTAACTGAGCCCCTATACAGCCCTCTGTGTAGTGGATAGAGAAGGGAAATGCAGGGAGGGGCCCAGGCTCTCCACTCAGTCTGTCTCACACACGCTCTGGTTTCAGTATCATTGCATGTAGAACACAGATAAAAATACCCCTGCTGGGGCTGCTCAGGGAAGAAATGAGATAATTTATGTGAAGTGCAGCCGCTGTCTCTGTTTTGAGTCAGGGATATAGTCACCGGGGTACAGAGACGAGTTATAGAGTTAGTGAAAAAGGAAAAGAGATTGTGAAATTTAAAACAAAGGGATACTCATGATTTTCAGCCACAGCTGAGATGAGTTTCACTAAAATGAGAACTTATGCAGAAGTTGAGGGAAGGCGGCTCAAATAACCACATCAGTACCAGGGCACGATCCAAGGGAGTGAGGTGGGATCACGGCCCCGGGTCTCCGAGGGCCTGGGGTGTAGGCTACAAGCAGCCAAGAAGGAGTCTTCCCAACAAAAGGGAAGTCAGGGCCTCAGAAAGCACCCAGATCCCTGCTGCGAGCTTCTCAAGGGGGATCATAAAGGATGAGGACAGCGCTGGTGGGAAAGATGAAGGGAGAAGGCATCGGGGCCTGGGGAGTGGAGAGGCCCCCCGAGGCAGCAGCCTGGTGTGCTGCAGGTGGAGCCGAGCCCAGGGGCTGGCTGGGGCAGTGCCTTGCGCAAGGCTGGGCGAGGGCGCGGTGAACACTGGGGCTGTCAGAGTGCCTGAGCACCACGCTTGCCTGCACCCATCTATCCATTCACACATTTATTCATTCATCCACTGGGGATTTAAAGAGCCTACTTCCCACAGAGAAAAGAGCAGCCGAGACTCCCGCTGTCAGGTGAGGCAGGGCAGGGAGGAGCCCTCTCCCCCACCCGCACAGATAGTGTGTGAGGCCAGAGCCGGTGGTGTTTCCTCCAGGGCTGTACACCCTGCCCACAAAACAAGAGAGCATGGACCCACTGGACCAGCCCTGTGGGGAGGAGGTGGCCCTGCTGGGTGCAGGGCTTTGCCCTCTGCTCTCCGGGACCTGGGATGACTGTCTCCCGTCTCAGTGTGTGATTGTTACTGCCAAAGGGGCGAGCAGAGGCAAGGAGGGGAGTGTGCAGGGAGTGGAGCCGAGGAGTGAGCTAGCAGTGATTCAGAACACATTTATGCAGAGAGGGGCTGTCATTAAACATAATCACAGACAGGCACCAGGCACCGCACCAGGAATTTCACCTCTGAAAAAAGACACTGCATCCTCAGAACAAACAGCTAGGGTAAGGTACTACGAGATCAAGACTTCGTGTAGGATGTGGGCCAAGTGCAAGATGAGAATAGGGGCCCCTTGCTAGAAAAGGAATTTCAAGGTAGTGACAGCCAAGCCCGAAGCCGAGTGAGTACAGGGAGCTCTAGGTGCGGGGCCCGGTGGGACTGCGTGGCTCCCACACCCCTGAGACCAGCCGGGCCTTGATAATGAGCTGGTCCCACAGAGGCCTACCAGCTCCTCCAGGGCCACAGCCTGCTCTTCGTGGTTCGGCATCCTTGGATCCCAAAAATCACTTACCAGCTGGCACTAGTTAGCCTTTCGTCACCAGCACACTGACAAAGTATATTTGAGCTTGATAGATTTTTAAAAAATACTGAAGGGGAACCTGAACTTGGAGCCTGTAGCCGTGCTACAGGCTGCGTGTAGGTTTTAGCAAGCACGTTGATCAAGTAAGAGTTTGCAGCGCGTGGACCCTGCTGCCTGCAAACCAAAGAATCGCCGACCAGGGCTCGAAACGAAAGGCAAAAGGCAGGACTGTTCTGTTGGGTTTTCATCTGGCAAACACTAATTTCCTTCCCATGAGACTCTGTTAAGAATATGGGCGCCTAGCAACTGCTGGTAAAGTATGAAGATTCTCCAGTCAGACTCCATGAAGAACGGTGGCAGAGCTGGGTCCGGGGTCAGTGGAGATGCCCTATCCGGGCCAGCGGCCGGCGCACGCAGGAGAAGCGGGAGTGAGTGCCTGGCAGCGGCGCTCTGTCCCGTGCAAAGTAGAGATAAAGAACTGCATCGGGTGTGTCGGGCACAGTGAGATAATGGCAGACTTGGCCTAGGCTTGCCCCACACAAGTGCCCTGAAGTGGGCACAGCCCGAGGAAGGGGGTGACGTTGTGCCTGCCTGCCCCCACTCTGCAGTGATCCTGGGGTTTTCAAATAAGAGGCAGGGTGTGAGGCTGCCATGAGCAAGGAGTCTGCCAGCTAAGCAAAAACAAGAAAGAGAATAGTGGTGTCGTCAGGAGTTACGAATGAGGTGACAAAGAGGAGGGCATGAAGGTGTCTGGGCAGGAGGAGGAGCAGAGACCACACAGCACAGTGGCACAGCGAATGCCCTCCCTGCTCGCCTGTGGCATGGTGACATGCAGGAGCCTCGAGGGCACAGGGAGTCTTGTGAGGGCTCTTCCCAGCCTGAGACAGGACCCGGAGCTGAGGGCTGGGCTCCAGCCGGCACCAGGAAAGGGGCCTTGCTGGTTTCTACATGGGCTAAGAGTTGTACAGGAACATTGTTCTGCAAGAATGTACAAAAATTAAAATTTATAATAACTAAGTGTAGGGCCAGCATGCCCTCAGAAGGCCAGATTATACAATGACCTAAAGAAATTCCCAGACAAGACTAGAGGGAGGCAGGGAGAGGAGGGGGTGGGCAGCAGAGCGGGAGAGGCCAGGAATATGATTCTATGGCGGTTGGAAGGTCTGGGGCCTCCTTGCTGGGTTCTTAGAATGCATTTTGGCTTAACTTTCTGTTTGCTTCCTTCTGTTATTTCTTGGCCTCCCTAAATTCTGCCCTAGGATCTCCTGGGCTTACGATTTTTAAAAGCACTTCTAGCCTTTGGAATAAATGGGCTCCTAGTCTTGGATGCTGCTAGCCCTGAGTGTGGGCTTTGGGTTTCTAAGAGGCTCATCCAACACCTTTTTGCGCCAGGCCCTGAGGTGAGGCGCGGTCACTGAACCCCTCAGGAGGTCAGGCCTCTGGGAGAGGGGCACACACAGGCATCTGTCAGGGCTACACAGAGTCCCCTGGGCTGTCAGGAGTGGTTTGTAGGGTGCACGGGCCCATCGAGGAAGCCCCAGCAAGGAGCAAGGTAGTGGCCTGGGGTGGGGCGGGCCTGAGTACAGGACAAGAAGTGAGAGTGGACAGCAGAGAACTGGGATTGGACCGTGTGCCTGGCAGGTTCTGAGCATCAGTGCCCTGTGGGGTCCCTCTGGGTCATCTACTCTGGGGAGATTTTCCAGGACAGCCCCTGCAGGGAGCAAGACATCCCTCTAAGCACAGGCCAGCAGCAGGCCTCCGCAGGCCCTAAGATCCTCTGGTTGGTGGGGTCTGACAGTTCTGCAGTCTGACTTGGCCCTGGAGACCTGACAGCCCTGAGGCAGGCGATTTCCCCTCAGCCAAACAGTAAGAACCTCCCCCCACCACGTTCCAGGTGTGTGTGTGTGTTGGGGGTGACTCAGGCAAGGCCCTACAGTGCTCAGCCCAGAAGCAGCAATGCTGTTTTGCTATATTATCAAAAGCCAAAGACAACAGCTTGTGGAGGAGCAACCCCCTCCCAGGTCAGATTTGCTTTGATAAATTCTGCTAACAAGCTCCACCTCCAGTTTCATGGTCTGTTCATCCTGGGGCTCCTTTGAGCTGCTGATATTATTCCCACAGGCGGAGGAGAATACTGAGGCTCTGAGGCACCTAGCACCACTCGGACAGCCGGCAGTGTCCGGGTCTGACTCCAGGCGCGGGCAGGGCTCTGACAGGCACTTTCCAAGAAAGTGATGGGACTTCTCCTGAAGGCCGGGAACACGCCTGGCTTCACCGGTGATTACAGAGGCACATTCCAAAGTGCCTCATTCTGCCCATCAGTTTGGCCAAGATGAAAGCTAAACAGTATAAGCATGTGGGGAAATAGGTGCTTTCAGAGGTTACTCCTGCACATTGGGATTTGCTGTGACCTCTAGGAGGGCAGTTTTTGAATATCTACTAACATTTTAAACACACAGTCTTTGCTGTACCAGTTAGCTGCGGGGCGGAGGAATTTATCCCGAAGGTATAGACCCACACGCAAGTAAAAGCCAACTTTTATGAGGACGGCCGCGGAAGTGATGGATCTAGTTAGGAAAGAAATGAGAATCTATATACAACATAGTGCTCATTAACACAGAAACTGGTTAAACAAGAGCAAAAAAATTCATACATTCGTGCAATTCATGCTCTGTAGTCTTAAGGGTGGTTTATTGCATGGGGATAAGGTGTTACCTTTAAAATATGTTCTTACAGAAAAATGCAAGAGAAAGCAGAATATATAAAATATGTCCCATTATGTCAAATAAGAAGCAATTGTATACACATCTAAAACTTCCAGAAAGATTCTCAATACTCAATAAAGCAAGGTGCCTTGAGGTAGAAAGGAGTCATCTTTTCCCTTTCTGGTTATTAACTCTTTGTTTATTGTTCAAAATTTTTGTTTGTTTGGTTTGGTTTTTTAGCTTGTGCTTGCTGAGCCTATTGTGTTTGCTTAGACACTGCGAGGTGTTTGGATTGAGGGCCCGGAAAGGGCTCTCTCTGTCTCTCTTTCTCTCTCTGTCTCTTACACACACACACACACACACACACACACACACACACACAGACGCGTGCACGTGCGCATCAGCCATCACAAGAGGCCAGTCAACTTGGCAGAGGGGCCCTCTTCCTACTCATGGCAAAGGGTTTACTGGCTCCCACTGTAAACACAGCCTACCTCTTACCCCCACACCCCTTCACTTCCCAGGGTGCTTTGCAAGTCCCCAGAAATACTTGCCCAACCAAAGGCACCCTGGGAAGGTCCAGCTGCTGGACTGCTCACTGTGCCAGCCCCCTGTGACTCCCAACGCCTCACCATTATCTGGAGGGGTTGAGCAATGGCTGCGATGGAATTTCATTTGGCACTTAATGCAATCCTCTCTGCTTCTGCCAGCGGCGTCAGTGAATTCTATATAAAGCCACCAAACCTGGCCGTCTCCCCGCTGTGAGTTGAACCCTTCCAGGCAAGGACAAGGCAAGGACTGCTGTGCATGACTCACTCGAAATAACTGTGGCTTTGAGGCCTGGGATTGCCGGTGGAGCCCAGCTGAGCAGGGCAGGCCGGGCCCAGGGAAGCAGTGCCTCTCCACTCCAGCTTCTGGTCTGTAGCTACGTAAACTGAGACAGGATATAGACACATCCTGTCTGAGTTAACAGCAAGAAATGGGGCCCCACAGGAGGGATCCTGCCATAAATCAGATCTGGAGGGTCATCTAGAATGGTATGCGAGTTGGAGCTGCATCCCCATGGGTCCCAGAAGGGAAGTGTTTGAAACTGGAATCCTGGAGAACTGTGGGGAGGGTGGGGGTGGAGCGAGCTGTCCTCTTCACCATGGGAGCAAGGCACTGAGGCCCAGACAGTGGCTTCTGTCTTCTGTCTCCTTAACCCAGGCCCCGGCACCCATGCACGTAAAGACACTAAGGAGCGCCAATGCAGGGCTCCACCTTCACAGGTGAAGTTAACATACAGGGGCCTGACTTGTGCCCAGCTCCAGCTGTCTCAGGCTCTGTGTTGAGCTATTTCTGTGTGCTTAATCCTTGTAACCCAAGGAGAGGAGGAATGCCCTATTATCGTTCTTGTTTTGCAAATGATGAAGTGGGAGCCAAAGCAGGTTTACCTGCTAATAAGCGGCGGAGATAATTCCAGTACAGACCTTGAGGCCCAGTCCTCCACGTAGGACTGGTGTCGCGCAAGTCTGGGTACTAGTGCTGCCTGTGCACACACGAACGCAGCGTGCACACCCAGATGTAAGCCCAGGTTTGGGGGGATGGCGCCAGACTACGATCTGCGTTTCACAGACTTATCCAAAATCCACATCTCCAATACCCCTATCGCTGTCACAGAGACACCTTCAGGCGATCACCGTGTGGATCAGACTATCTCCTCTCTAACCAGCAGCACTTGCCCTCACCAGGGCGGGGGATAAAACCAACAGGCGATATTTTAAAATATAATTTTAGTTTTTCTCTCAAAAGCCCAGGAGCAGAGCGAGAGAGGCCCAGCAAGGCTTCCAGACATCCACAAAGGATCTTATCCTATCAGCCAGAAAACGTGTGCTGATTAGAATAGAAGACAAACAAACAAACAAAAATAAGCAGCAGTTTTTACAAACCCCCGGGGGGTCAAAGTCAGCAGATCGCCGAACATCTGCGCGCCTCTGGGAAGGCGGTGTGGTCCCCCAGAGACCCGCGCCCGCGGGCCGGGGTGGGGGGACGGGGCGAACCGGGACCTGTTGCCTCCGGGCGGCTCTGCCCGCCGTCACCGGCCGCCTTCTCGGTACTCGCAGGGACGCGAGTTCTGGCCCGGACACTCCCCGGGCTCCGCGCGGAGAGAAAGCCAGCGGACGCGACCCCCAGGCCGAGCCCAGGCGCACCCGGGCGCAGCGGGGCGGCGCGGCGGGACCCGGGCGGTACTCACCGAGGGGCGGCGTGACGTCCGGGCTGCTCATGGCCGGGTCCCGGTGCCGAGCGGCCGCGCGAGGGGCCGGCACCCGGCTGGTGCCTCCCGCGCCCGGCCCGCGGGCTCTCCACCCTCCTCTGAAACACGCGCCCGCCCACTTGCGAGCGCCCGTGCGCCTCGGCCACCCCGCGCAGGACCTTTTTCTTCTTTTTTCTTTTCTGTGTTTCCGTTTCGGTCTACGTCTCTCAGAAACAGAAGCTGAAGTTGAGAATTCCCCCCTGAGAGACTGAAACACTCTCCGATGTGGCAGGGTGGCCTGGCTGGGCGCTGTCGGAAGGCGACCCAATGGGCCGAGTCACATCTGAAAGTTGGGCGGGCGCTCCCCTCGACGGCTGCGGGGCTCTCCCAGCCGGCCCGGGGACTGCATTTCTTTACATTGCTTTTCGATTGACAGATAGTAATTGTACGCATCAGTGGGGTACTTGCGATATTTCAATGCGCAGCGCAGTATGTGCTGATCAAACCGAGGTGAGTGGCACGTCCCCCCATCAATAACGTTTGCAGCCTTTGCCCTCAGTCCTCAGAGGGTTTTTGTGAATTAGAGTCCTCCCGCTTCGCTGCAGAACAGCAGAAATTCTACCTCGTGTGCGTGTTTTGGTGCCTTAACAACCTCCCTCCGCCCTGCCCTCCCTAGCTGCTATAATTGCTGCTCTTCTCCTTTCAACTTTGAGCTCAACTTTTTCAGGTTGCAGGAAAGAAGGAGAGAAGATGCGGGATTTGCTTTTCTGAGTCTGGCTTAGCTTGCTTAACATGTTCTCTGCTCCCATCCATTTTGTGGCAAATGACAAGATTTTATTTTTCATGGCCGAGCGACGTTCCATTGTGTGCATATAAGCACATTTTCTTTATCACTCATCCATCGGGGGACCCATTTCTTGGTTGATTCCATTTCTTGGCTGAAGTGAACAGCCCTACAATAAACTTTGGGGCTTGGGTCTCTCTTTGAAATGTTGATCTCACTTTCTTTGGCCACATATCTAGAAAACAAACAAACAAACCAAACATACACTGCAGTTCTATTTCTAATTTTTTGAGGAGCCACCATCCTGTTCTTTGTAATGACCATATTAATTTAATTCCCACCAACACTGCATGAGTTCCTTTTTTTTCTGCGTCCTTGCCAGTATCCGCTACTTTTTTCTTTTTTGATAATAGTCATTTCGACTGAGGTAAGATGGTATCTCATTGTGATTTTGATTTTGATTTCTGTGCTGGCCAGTGATACGCTGGCTTTTGTACGTTTGCTGGCCATTTGTATTTACTTTTTTGAATAATGTCTATTTAGATCATTTGCCTGTTTTTAACTGGATTTTGTGGTCATCCTGGGTTTTTTTTTTTTTTTTTTTCTTCTTCAGGGTTCTGGACATTAATCTGTTACCAGATGGCTAGTTCACAAATATTTCCTCCTGTTCTGTAAGTTGTCTTTTCAGTCTCTTCGCTCTTCTTTTCCTGTGCAGAAGCTTCTCAGTTTGATATAATCCCGTATGTCTATTTTTGCTTTTGTTGTCTGTGCTTTTGGGATCTTACATCAGTGACTTGAGGAATTTCCCCTTTGTTTTCTGCTAGTAGATTCAGTTTCAGATATTATATTTAAATCTTTAATCCATTTTGAGTTTAGAGATAAAAGAGTCATATTTCATTCTTCTGGCTATGGTTATCCAGTTTTCCTAGTACCATGTATGGAAGAGGTTATATTTTCTCCAATGTATATTTTGGTGCCTTTATTGAGAATCAGTTGGCTTTAAACATGTGGATTTATTTCTTGGATGTGTCAGCGGTCTGTGTGTTGTTTTTATGCCATTACCATCCTGTCTTGGTTTCTAAAGCCCTGCAGTGTGTTTTGAGATCAGTATTGTGATGCCCTCAGGTACGTTCTTCTTGCTCAATTCTCTTTCTCTCTCTGTCTTTTTGGCAATTCAGGACTTTTGTGCTTCCATATTAATTTTAGGATTTTTATTCTGTTTCTGTGAAGAATGCCCTTGGCATTTTGATGGGGATAGCATTGAATATGTAAATTGCTTTGGGTAATATAGACATTTTAACAATACTAGTTTTTCCAATCCATGAACATAAGATGTTGTCTTAGTTACTTTTCACACTGCTGGGACAAAATACCTGACACACACAAGTGAAAGGAGAAAAGGTTTATTTTAGCTCACAGATTTTAGAGGTTTCAGTCCATAGCTGACTGGCTCCCAAGGCAGGGCAGCATAGCAGAGGGGCATGGCAGAGGAGAAACAGTCCATGGCAAGGCAGGCAGAAAGCAGCGAGCCTGGCTTCTTCCTGTCCCTTTATATTCCATCCAGGCTACAAGCCTGTTTGTTGGTGCCACCCACACCTAGGATGGGGCTTCCCTCTTCAATAAGTACGTTCAGCTATACCTAGAATTATGCTAATCCAATTCGGGGACAAATTCAGATATCATACACCCTTAATCCAGTATCACACACCCATGATCCAGCCACTTCCCAAAAGTCACACCTATGAGTTCATGAGGCTTTGGAGAAACATCTAGATATAAGCCATAACAAAGGTCTTTCAACTTTTGTGCGTGCCTTCTTCATCTTCTTTCATTGGTGTTTTATAATTTCCATCACAGAGATTGTTGACTTCCTTGGTTAATTTTATTGGTATTTTAAGTTTTGTGGAGCTGTTATATAGCTATTGTTTGTAATTTCTTAGCAAGTTTATTATTTGTGTATAAAAATAGTTTTTTGAGGGTTGATTTTGTATCCTGTAACTTTACTGAATTTGTTTATCCACTCTAATACTATTTTGGTGGAGTCTTTTAGTTTTTCTGTATATAAAAATCATGTGCGCAATTAAGGATATTTGATTTTGCCTAAAAGCAAAAGAAACATAACTGGCATCATGGAAACATGCAAAAGTTTAAAACCCACTGGAAGAACACATACACAAAAGAAAAAAAAAAACAAAATCACAATGATAAACAATAACAGAAGATGATAACAAAGAATTTCTAAAACAACCAGAGGAAAATAACAAAATGTCTGAAGTAAGTCTTTATATATCAATAATAATTTTGAATATAAATGGATTAAATCCTCCAATTAAAAGATAAGAACTAGCCAAATAGATAAAGTCAGGGCCCAATAATATGCTGTCCACAAGAAACCAACTTCATTTGTAAAGACATACACAGACTGAAAATAAAGCCTTGGAGAAAGATATTCCACACAAATGAAACCAAAAGAGAGCTGGTGTAGCTATAAATTTTAAGTCAAAGACTGAAAAGAGACAAACAAGGTCAGTTTACAAGGGATGATCAAAATGAGTAATGATTGTTTAAAAAAAAAGACACATTTTCATTATTCCTCCTCAAAGTACTCCCCTTCTCTTTGAACACACTTAACCCGTTGTTCTTGCCACTTTATGAAGCAATACTGGAAGTCACCTTTAGTGAGTGTGTTTGTGAGGTGTGATTAAAAAGTACAGTGGATGCCGCTACCTTGTGTGATCCAATGGAATGGCAGGCTTGTAAAACATTACAGTGTCTCCTCATTCATTTTATTTATCAGATGTGGTACCATGCAACTTTTGGGTCTTCCCCAAAGTCAAAATGACCATGAAATGCAAATGGCTTGAATCAATTCAGGACATTAAAGCAGCCACACCAGTGCATCTAAAGACACCTATGAGGAAGAACTTCCAGAAAGTGGCAAGAGTGATGCAATGTGCTCAAAGCAAAGGGGAGTTTCTTAAGGAGGATTAGCGGGAATGTGTCTTTTATTGTAATGAATTTTTGAATTTAAACATTTACCATACTTTTAGATTGCACCTCTCTAATGATCAAGAAGATATTACAACTATAAATGTGTACAAACCTGATGTTTAAAAAAGAGAAGACCCAATACAATAATAGTTGAGAACTTTAACACCCGTCTTTCATTAATGGACAGATCATCCAGACCCCCTTAAAATCAACAAAGAAAGCCTGGAGCTAAATGACACTGTAGACCAGATGGACTAACATTTACAGGGCATTTCACCTAACAGCTCCAGAACTGATTTCTTTTTATCAGCATGTGGAATGTTCTCTAGGACAGACTGACTACATGTTAGCCACAGAATAAATCTCAATATATTACAAAATGAAATCAGGTGAATAAATCTCAGTCTATTAAAAAATGAAATCACATATATTCTCTGACTATAATGGAATAAAACCAGAAATTAACAACATAAAAAATTTTACAAATTGTAAAAATACATGGAAAATAATTATTGTGCTAGTCAAAGAACAGAGTAATCAAAAATCAAAATAAAATTAAAAATGTTATTGCAACAAATGACAACGAAAACACACCTTACCAAATCATATGGGGACACTCCAGAAGCAGTACTAAAAGGGAGATTTATAGCAATAATGCCTACAATAGAAAGTTTCAAATAAATGCTTTACTGATACATGTCCAGGAACCAGAATGATAAGAACAAATCATTTTTAAAATTAGTGGAAGAGAAATAACAGGTCAGACCAGAATGAATGAAATAGATGAAAAATTCCAAAGAATCAATGAAATGAAGAGTTGGTTTTTTTGAAAAGAAACAAAATTGCAAGCATTTAACTCGACTTGCCGAGAAAAAAAGAGAAGACCCAAATAAATAAAATCACAGATGGAAAAGGAAACATCCATCATAATCGATAATACAGGAATATAGAGGATTGCTAGAGACTATTATAAACTATTATACACCAATAAATTTCAAAATCTAGAAGAAATAGATACATTTCTGAAAACACATTACTGACCAAAATTGAATGAGAGAGGCATAGAAAACTTGAACTGATCAATTAGAAGTAACAAGCATTGAATCAATAATAAAAAGTCTGCCAACCAAATACTTCACTACTTAGTTCTACCGATTTTGTTTTTGTTTTGTTTTCTGATGTTGGGGTAGAAGCCCGGGCCTTGCTCGTGCTAAGTACATGCTCTTCCAGTGAGCTGTGTCCCAGCTCCTCCACCACACACCCTTGGTTCAGATCCCCGCCCCAGCAGAACACTTTGTGCTGGTCATGCACGATGTCTGATCCTTTCCATGCAGCTTGTCATTGTTGCTTCCTAAACTGTGCTCCGAAGCACTAATGTGGCTGCTCCACCAACGTCGTACTGTTAAAGCTTGCTCACGCACAAATTGGAAGGGGGCACCGTTCCAGCAGTCTGCACGTATACACGTATGCACCGTGCTTTGGGGCGACTCATCCTCACTGGCTGAACACAATGTGAGGCTGCTTTCTGGGTGTGTGCGATGCAGAGGCCCTGTCCTCTTCCCGAGCTGCACAAACTCAGGCGCTGTTACTCAGACCACATCCTACACAGCAGGAAAACATTCGTAATTAACTCTGCTCAGAGAATGAAAACCCACCCCGCCCGATCTTTAGTCAAGCTTCTATGCTCCACATATGCTGAGTTGAAGTGAACTCGTCACAGAGTGTCTTTTGCCAGGTGTAGGGATACTTTTGAGTTCGAGTTTTGGTTTCCTCGTCTGTGCAGTGGAGGCAGGAAGACCCACGTTCCAGAAATGGACAGAAACCATGTTTATTAAGAAACAGTAGAGTAGAAAAGGTTTTTAAATAGAAGTTAGCAATTTATACTGTAAAAGTTTAACTTTTTAAATATATGTATATGTCTGTGTTGGACAATAGGGCCCTCTGTATTCAGAGTTAATATATAAAAATGACTTTGGTGATTTGAAATAAAGCTGGAGAACGGGAAGGAAGCAGAGATTCCCAGCAGGGAACTGAAGAGCAGGCTGCCAGGTGATTGCACGACATTTACGGGATGTCTCAGAGATGTGCTGGAACCCACTTGCCCAAGACATAGTCGATGATAATGGGATCACTTATTTAATTTTCTGGGTGGGACAGGTAAAAGCAAAAAAATTTAACAATTTCTTATAGAAGGGAAGCAAAAACAAACAACCCCGCCCTAGCCTAATCCATCAAGGTCTGACCACAGTAACATTTATTACACCATTTAAAACATCTCGCTCCGGTCACGGCACTGAGGCCCTGGAACTACAGCAAGCTTAGACCTCACTAGGCACTAACATTCAGCCTTTTATTCCACTTCCGTTGCCAGTGTTTTCTCATTCATAAAATTGAAGCAATCTGGAAAGTTAGGTTATTGCGAGTTATGAGTAACGTAGTTAATAATTAACGAGATACCGCCTATCTTAGCAGATAGGAGTTACTTAAAGATATGGATTCCTTTCCCCTTCGAGGACACACTTTGCTTTCATATACTTTCATGTACAGTATACATTAACTATAATATCCAATACAGTGTGACTATTGTGTAAACAGTTCTTATTTGTATAGTTTATGAAATAATGACAAGAAAAAATAATCTGTGTATGGTCCATACTGGTGCTGTTTTTCCCCCAATAATTTAAATCTGAGGTTGTTTGAACCCACAAATGTAGAACCTACAGAAACAAAGCTAACTGTGTATGTGAAGGGCTCAGGTCTGCATACTGAAGTGGCAGACTTTTAAAAATGGGCATATCTATACATTATGAAATTCCAGAACAATGATGATAAAGAAAAGATTTTTTTTTTAAGACAAATGGGGAAGAGAGAGAGAGAGAAAGAACCTTCTACAGAACAATGAAATCAGATTGGTATTAGAAGTCACGTCAATAATTCAGAATGCTGGAACATGACAGAACAGTGCTTGCGAAGTTGGAGGGTGTGGAGATGACTTGGAACCTTAAACTTTGTATCTGGCTAAACAATCAATTGACCATGAGAAAAGAATAAAGACATTTTTGGAGATTAAAGACTGAAATGTTTACTTCGCACACAGAAGAAAGCTGCTGGAGAACGAAATCCACTAATTAAGGGAGAACACAACGGAGGAAGAGTCCAGGATGTGGGCCGAGGGGCTGTCCCTGGAGAGTGGGGTCTGGATATTCCAGGGCTTTAGTTGTGTTCTTGTGGGCGATAAACTTGAGGATATGTGGTTTCTCTTATGTGAGAAACCCAAAGTGTAAATAATTTAAATAGCAAAATAAAGATAGATAATATGAAACAGGGAGATATATCTTTTGCAAATGGGAAGGGGATCAACATATGGGAGGAGAAGTAGAAAGAATTAAGCTATATTATATACATGTACCAAGACCCTGTGGTGAACATAATCATTTTGGACTGCAAACATGTTGTAAAGAAATAAATACAAAGGAGACTACCCAAAGAGGACGCAAGGTAGTTATCAGGCTGGATACACCTAAAAATGTGATGAGGACACATAATGCTTTTCTAAAAGGAAAAAAGAAGTGACTAAAAACCCAACAAACAAAAAGGTGTACAACTAAGTCATGATCTAAGTCTGAAGCTAATTGAAAGATGGCATCATTTGGGGCCATTGTGCAAAGTGAGAAAAAGATTATCCATCGCACCTCATCTGTCTTCCCTTGGCAAACTCTGGGAACAAGAAGCCAGATCCCAAGAACAGGAGACGGAAGCTTCTGACAGCATGTGGCGCTGAACCGGAAGCGGTCCAGAGGCTCTCACAAGGAGTCACTACCGACTGGTTCTTTGGTTCAGGAAGCCAAAGGGAAACACAACCAGAATTCGACTGAGGTCACTGAGCAGAAAGTGATTTTTGGCAACTGTTGACGCTGTGAAAATCCAGGAGACAGAGGCGGAAGGAGGGGGTGAAATGGTAGTCTCATTTTCCATAGCAGGATTGAGACACAGCTGATGCATGACACCCCAGGAAGTGCTCCATCAAGGTCATGAAGACCGTTAGCCAAGAGAAGACCAATTAAAGCACGTGACATTTGGAGAAGAGCAGTGAAGGGAGTGGAGATGGCGTCAAAGTGCTGAACTGTCTTCATTCTTCGGTGAGAGTTAGTAGGCAGGAACCCTGTGGAGAGACTGCTGAACGCAGGAAGGTTTAGTGCACAGAGTTTGGAGGCGCTCAGGTCAGAGGTGGCCGGGAAAGGGCCTCACACTCCAGGATGAGACCATCCAGGGTGCTCAAGGGCTGAGGGCGTATTGTGCTATTGGAGCTGGCCTGGGGCGCCTAGCTGAAGCGTCTCCTGCAGTTTTTAAAAACATTTTAAAAATTTTTATTTATTTATTTTTTATTTTATTAGTACATGTTTGCAGTACACGATGTTTACATTCATCTCAGGGAGTAGGTATGAGTACGTAATACACCTTGCTTCTTTTTTTAGGCCTCTTCCCCTTCCTGCCCACTTCCCTCCCTCATCTTTTTATCCCCTTTCCTCATTTTCATTTTCGCTGTTATTGTTTATTCTTAGCTCGTGTTTATGACATGTAATGTTTACACCATTGTGGATATTTGGTTCCTGTACATGGCATATCTAATTTTCCTTACTCCCCACCCCACCTTGTCCTTAGTCTCTTGAACTGTTTTCCACTTGCAGGAGATATATGTCCTGTTTCTTTCTGCTATAGCTTGTATCTAGATGTCCCTCCAAGCTTCACGCACTCATAAGTGGGGCTTTTTAGAGCTGGCTGGAGCTAGGATGTGTGATATTGGGATTAAGGATGTGTGGAAATAAATCAGTCCACTAATTATTTTAGTATAGTTCTGGGTGTGGGTAATGGGAAGGCCTACTCTGGCAACACCAAAAAGGCTTGTAGTCTAGATGGAATAAAAGGAAAAGGGAGCCTTGCTTGCTGCTTGCTGCCTCTTGCCTGCTCTGCCATGGACTGTTTCTTCTCTGCGATGTCCCTCTGCCATACCACCTTGCTTTAGAGCCAGCCAACTATGGACTGAAAACTCTATGAACTGTGAACTAATATAAAACTTTTCTTCTTTAATGAGCGAGTGCTAAGTATTTTGTCCCAGCAATGAGAAAGTATCTAAGACATTTATTAGCTATCTTTTATTTTGCTCTGTTCAACTTTGCCTTAATCAAATGAGAGATACCATACAGTATTTAAGCTGCGTGTCTGATTTATTTCACTCAACATTCTATTTTTCAGGTGCACGTAACAGCACTGTGCAGCACGCAGGGTGATGGAGCAGGATGGGCATAGGATGAGCACCGCTTTTCTCCCCACTCATATTTAGGCTGGAGTCCTCTTTGCCCTCATCTGCCTGAACACTTAGCTGATGGAACCCTGATAGGAAATCTTCCCTTCTTAGACACAGAGTAGAAGAGAATGGATCTAGGGAGGGGTCCAGAAGTATAACCAGCCAGAGAAGTCACTAGACTTTAAAGCTGGCAAATAAAATACTAAGAAGACATACACATTATCTAGAAAGGTGAAGTAACCAACTGGAGACCCACAGTAAAGAAGCTAAAAGAGGCCTTTGAAGAGCAGGAAGTGTATGTGGTAGAAGAGTGTTGCCTTTAAAAAACAAAGCTCTTCTGTACTATTTATTTTTTAATTTTTGAAGAAAACTTGCAAACTTCAGAGAAAGTATATAATATCGAAAAGATCTCAGGTGGCTGGGAAAATGGGCCTGACTTAGTCAGATGACATTTAACAGAAATTAACTAAATCTGTGACCATGTTTTAAAAAAAATTCCTGTGGACAGTACCAAGGAGATAACTTAGCTCAGTGCTCAGTGTGCTAGCCTCAAATCTGCTCACCACATAGGCAGTGCATGTGTGTGTGTGTGTGTGTGTGTGTGTGCATGTGTGCGTGTGTGTGTGTGTCTGCGTGTCTCTGTGTGTATATGTCCAAACCTTTGTGTTCTCCTTGAAGGACTGATCCTGATTCCTTACCCTACTCCACAACCAATTCTAGCTGAGGCTCCAAGTATGCCACCTTCTTTCCATATACCATCCAAATCAATGCTGCTGTGTAAGGCAAAATTAACACAGAGGTAAAAGGAAATAGCATTTATTTGGAAAATAAAGAATTAGAATTAGGGCACCCTGAATCAGTGCAGTCTGAAAAAATCCTGCAACGGGCTGCGGAGGTCTTTTTGAGGGGGTTTCCATGGACCTTGTTTTCAGAGAGTGCCTTGGCTGGGCAGAAATCCAAAATTTCCAACCTGTTCTGACGGATGAGTTAATGGGAGTACTTCTAGCTCAGAGACGTACCTGGCCAGTGGATACTGACTTCAACTGCTCATCTAGTCCCTTGGAATGTTCTGTGGTTTGACCCTCAGTGGGGGTGAGTGCAACCTGCTCGCAATCTCCTGACCCCACCCAGAAAGTCTTGGCTTTAATTGCTTCATCTTCTTTCAGGGCTGCTGAGCATCCCTATTCATCTGAATCACTGCTCGAAGCACCAAGCCTCCAAGTATCAATTTAGGTTTTCTGGGTCCTCTCACTGGGCTCTGGATTGCACAGTCCTACCAGCGAATTTCCCTGTTTCATTAATTAATTCATTGCTTTTGCGGTGCTGGGGATTGACACCAGGGCGTTTTACCTCACTACATCCCCCCCGACATTTATTTTTTATTTTGAGGGAGAGTCTAAATCCAGGCTAGACTAGAGCTTGTGGTCCTCCTGCCTCAGGGTCTTAGAGTGCTGAGATTATAGGCCTGTAATCCATACCAGGCTCTATAACTGTGTTTTTAATTGAATATTCTTGCTTCTATAGGAGGCTGGCTTTCTCCAAAGACATTGCCTCCTCTTCGGTCTAGTCACGCAGCCAATGTATACTTATTTATTCAGTCATTTATTGTCCTTCTTTATTTTTCTCATCCTAAAGTAGCAGTGGGGCCAACAGAGATGCAGGTTTCCTTTTCGCTCCTTTGTTCTCCTGATGAAGATTTCCTATCTGTTTTCTTACAGTAGCTCCTGATACTGGAAATTCTCTCCAGTAGATGACTCTCTCTTGCTTCTAGACTTTCCAGTCATTCTCCTTCATTTCCCGAGAATAGTACATGATTTAGTGTTTTTCTCTCCAGTACAATTTGCTCATAATCCTTGGTGATTTCACCAGCCCATAAACAAGACTCTGAGTTTTTAGTCCCTTGGCCTCTTCACCATGCCACATCGTCCATCCCTATAGGGCTCCACTCCAGTGGGCATCCTGCAGTCTTTATTGCTGTGTGACATTCCATATAACAAGCATCCCATTCTCTGACCATCGCACCCCATCTGCCCATAAGCTCTTCCTCTAGATCTTATCCTAGTCATGCTTCATGCAAGTTGGAAAATTCAACCCATTGCCCTTCTTTTTTTATATGTCCTATATTTAAAGTGAGTTTCTTGGAGACAATAGAATCAATTCTTTTTAAAACCTACTTTAACAGTTTCTTTTCATTTGTTTATTTAGACTTTCATACTTAAAATGATGATTTATATAGTTGTATTTATAGCTGTCATAGTCACAACTTTCATTGCCTTTGTGTTTTGCTTCTTTTACCTTTTTCTTTTTTATCTTTCACTCTTTATCTCTTCTAGGTGCAACTGAACATTTTACAGGATTCCATTCCTCTCACAGACACCAGTTATATTTGCTTATTTTAAGATTCTTTTCCCTGGGCTTTGCAACAGACATTTGCAACTAATTTAATTACTTTCAAATAACACAATACTTTTTCACTGGTCATGCAGTTACCTTATAGTGAGGCATTCCTAATTCTTCCCTCCCTCTCTTTACAACATTGCTGTCATTCATTTCAATTATCCTTCATTTAAAATCATCCAATACATTGTTGTTCTTTTTTTTTTTTTTTTTTTTTGAGGCCGAGTTTCATTATGTAGTTCAGGCTGAACTTGAACTTACTGTGTAGCTCAGGCTGGCCTCAAACTCATGGCAATTCTCCTGCTTCCATCTCTTGAGTGCTGGAATTACAGGCGAGTGCCACCATGTCTAGTGTTAAATTGTTTTTCTTAAACTTTGAACAATCTATTAGACCAGTTAAGAATAGAGAAAAAATATTTTATTTAATCTTTATTATATTATGATACAATGAAAAAATACAGGTCTTCATTCCTATTTGTGGCATATAACTCTTTGTTTTGCAAGCCGTTAAATTAATTTTATTTTTATTTAATGTAACTGATGAAGGTAACAGACAAATATAGTTCAATGTAACAAAATGTTATAATTGACAAGTATACCCTCTACATTTTAAAGGATATTTTAATATAACCAAAAATTTAACACTTGAATTTTTTTTGAAATGTAAAATGCACACTTATAAAATCCATATTATATGTCTGTTATGGCTTATATCTAGATGTCCTCCCAAAGGCTCATGCACTTAGAGGTGGCACTTTTGAGAGTGATTGGATCATGGGAGTGTGATTCTGGATTGTGGGTGTGTGGTACTGGATTAGTCCACTGACTGATATAGCATAGTTCTGGGTGTGGATGATGGATTTATTGACGAGGGGAGACCTACCCGAGTGTGGGCAGCACCAGCCAATAGGCTTGTAACCTGGATGGAATAAAAAGGGCTTAAAGAAGAAGGAAGGCTCACTGCTTCCTGCCTGCCATACCATGGACTGTTTCTCCTTTCCCATCCTTCTTTGCCATGTGCCCTGCCTTGAAGCCAGATTATGGACAGAAACCTCTACAAACCGAGCTAAAATAAACCTTTCCTCCTTCAACTTGGGGTGCCTAGTATTTTGCCCTAGCAACCTTACAATTTTAAAGTTTTAGCTAAAACATTTGAAGCTCTAAAGTAAAGGCTAGAGTTCTGCTATATCTAAGACAAGTAGTGGTACACAACTCTTAAAATGCTTGGTGTCTCTAAAGTGATGTCTTTTGTATGAATGAGAAGACTGATGGCTGAGGTCTCCCCAGAGGCTTACGGTGTGGGCTAGTTGCCAATCACATCATTAGAAAGTTGGAACTTTCAGGCCCTTGCTCAAACCCTGCCCAAACATCTAGGAAGAGGAAAGCAGCTGAGTTTGAGTTGATCACCAGTATTGGTTATGTATCAACCCTTCCTGCATGCCAAAGTCTTCATGAAACCCTGAAAGCATGATTTTGGAGAGCTTTGGGTTTGCCGAACACATGGAGGTGTTGGAAAAATGACATGGGCACAGAAGGGGTGCATAGAAGCTCCAGGCCCTGTCTCCACTCCTTGTCTTAAGCATCTCTTTCATTCGGCTGTTTAATGTAAAAAATAAAAATGTTTCCCAGAGATTGTGAGCCATTCTAGTAAACAAGCCCAAGAACAGCTGTAAAAACCTGATTTGTAGCCAAGCGAGGCAGAAATTACGGATAACTTGAAGACTTACTGTTTGTGATGTTGTCTGAAGGGGGCACAGTCTTGTGGGATGGAAATCTTTGAACAGTGTTGGAACTGAATTGGATGATAGAACAATTGGTTGTTGTCTGCAAGAAATGGAGAATTACTCCATGTGGGATGACCTCCATACATTTGGTCATAGAAAGGCTCTGTGTTGAGTGTGATCGCAGGATAACAAATTTGTTTATTTCCAATATAACCTTCTTCTATTCACTTTCTTACACTCTGGCAAGTTTCTGACCTATATAATTCTCCTTCTTTCTGAAGAACTTTTAAAAAAGCATTTCTTCTAAGGGAGGTCTACTGGAAGTATATTCCCTCGGTTTTTCTTTCTCCAAGAAATATTTATTGATCCTTCACATTTGTAAGGTAATTTAATTGGATTTGGAATTCTAGGTGGGTATTTTTGTTTCAATACCTTAAATATTTTATTCTCCTCCTTTCTTGCCTGCATGGCTTCTGAAGAGATGTCCAATCAATGTCATTCTTATTCTTTTTCCTATAGCCAGAAAGGGTTTTCCCTTCCAACTTTTTTCTGTTTCTTCTTTTTGTCTTGGTTTTCTGCAGTTTAAATGTTACAGGTTTTGATGTGTTTGTGTGTATAATATGCCTTGTGCTCTGAGTTTCCTGGACCCGTGATTTTGTGTTTGTCAATAATTTTGGAAACTTCTTAGCCACTTTACTTCAAGCATTTCTTCTGTTCTTTTTTCAGGGATGCTGTGCTCTTAGGTCTACCTTGCAATTGTCAGTGAGGAGGTCTTAAACATCTTTCATGAGCTTTATTGCTAAGGATTTCATTATTTTTATGGAATTGCTGAAATTTCCTTTTCTAATTGTTTATTGTAATTATAGCACATCAAAATGTTCTTCTGGATAACTCTGTGCCCTGCAGCCTTACTAAATTAGACATTTGAATTCATTAGTTTTTTACATTGTCACTTTACTAGGGTTCTCTATGTAAACTATCACTGTTTGCAAATGTCTGCAGAATTACTTACACTGAGTACATTCCCAATCATTCCATTATAAAACAAGTGACAGCATCAACCCACCAATCAGAAGATTCCCAGAGTCCTCTACTGCCTTTGCATGTTTATCGCAAACTCTTCACCCTGGTGGCCAAGATCGTACACAGGAAGGAGAGGCATCTACAGAGCAAGGCGTCCTGTGAGGTTGTGTTGTCCAGGAGCACCCAGGGCCACTGTGAGCCTGGCTGCTGGTTAAGCAGTTGGTCTTGAAGTTTGTAGCAGTTGGGAGTCTTGGCAGACTCTGCTTTCCTTAGGTCATCAAGTTGTTCTCAGGTTGGTTCCACGTGGTGCTAAGATGGATACAGCTACCTCTAAGATGAATGGATAGGATACTCTCCCCCAAACGGTTTCTCTTTGCCATTTGCCTGGTACCTGAATTGCTCCTTTCACTGTCTCTTCTTAACATGCAAAACAAAATTAAATTGTACTAATAAGTCCTTGTATTGATTAATTAGCTGGAAGAATTTTAGACAAGTATGACAAACAGTTGGTCATTCTTAGTAGCTATAACCTCTAGATGAATTATTTTCTTTAGATGACCAGACAGGTTTGGAGTTGAGTGACTTAATGTCAGCATGACAATTTGATATCAGAGCTGTGACATCAGTGCTTCTTAACTTTAAATTATTTTCACATGTGTATTTGTTCACTCTGCTTTCCTATGGGTATGTGGTTAATCACCTAGCTCAAGATAATGCTAAGAACAGGCCATCCATACTTCTCTCTCTTAGATTCCAAGCACTTCTTATGGCACCTTACCACGGAACTGTTAAGTTATAGATCTCCACTTGAATCTTGCTTCTTCAATTATTGATCTTTGGGAAGTGATTTCATCGTTCTAGGCCTCCATTTCCATCTGGGAAATATGAGTAGTAATAGCTAGTTTGAATGCCAGAGCTCCTTCATCTTGACAGTATTGACATTTTGGACTGGATGATTTTTGTTGTGGGATGGTGGCTAAGATATTTAACAGGATCCTTGACCTCTCCCTCGCAATACCAGAAGGAACTCTCCTTCCTTAATAATTGTGACAACCAAAAATATTTCTAGGTATTGCCATTATTCCCGGGAGGCAAAACCATGCAGGTGGAGGACTGACTACTAGGATGGGCACGCACAATTATGTGTTCAACACTTCACAAAGTGTCTGGCAGAGAGACCATTTGACTTTGCTAGTATTGCTACTGTACTTCTTTCCAACTCTTGCACTTTCAAACCCACACATTGCCTTTTCTTGAGGATAACCTTTGTAGTCACGACTAGGAGAAGGGATTTGCTGGGCTGGGAACAAGAGATGGCTCAGCTCCTTGATTCTTCTCCATCATCCTAGTGGATTTACACAGGAAGCAACCCCACTTGTATTTCAAGTCTGCCCAAAATCCTGCATTTTCCTTCACCTTTTCAGTGGACTCATTTACAAATTGCAAGCTCAGGTAAAAATAACATATATTATGTTTGACAGCTGTGATTTTATTTGTGAGAGAAGGTGCTGATTTTTTTTAAATCAAGAAGCTAATACATGTTTAAAATCTAGGTTTTGAGAGCAACCAGCAGATTAGGGACATATTGTGGAATAAAGCAAGCCCGCACAGGGTCACATATTGCTGACTGTGAAACAAAGTGGCCCAGAGTGGAAGGATTTGAGAGATCCTGGTTAAAATGCATCCCCGGGAATTGAGGAAAGTGAACGACAATGTCTACTTAAGAACACTGGTTCTGCGTCTCATTAAAGATGGTGGAAGAAAGACTTATACCAGGAAACAATTGAACAGTGACTGAATAGAGGGTGCACTGCAAGAAGAGGAACTTGGAGTGCTGTTATGGTTCTGAGGGGGCTTTCAGGTCCTGAGAAATTTGGGCCTGCCCATCTGCCTGCAAATGGGCTGGGTGCTTGGCTCCGGCCTTCAAAGTGGAGGTGTGTGGGGCTTATCTGTCACATTCTCCCTAGAGCAGATCTGGGTTGTGATTTAGAAATCATGGCTGTGATGTTAAAACTAGAAGTTATTTTGGAGGAAAAGCCCCCTGCAGAGGGGGTGTGGTTCTCACCAGGGACGCTGTTTTTCACAAGCCCTCTGGCTCTGGGGACTCCCATAGGTACTCTTTCCTATAAGCCCCAGAGGAGTCTCAGACACACGAATAACTTTGAAGGTCTGTGTGTTTAGCAGCTACTTGGTGCTGGATTCAGCTAGCAGAAACTTTTGATAAAGACTACATCACACTTTCAGTACATGACTCAGCCCTAAAACACATAGCTAAATGCACTGTTAGGTGACCTTGTCATTGTGTGGCTGGTACAGCATGTGCTTAAACAGAGCTGGGTGGTATAGTTCATCACTCCACATGACCTCTTGATGCAATCAGTGTTGGGAAACTCAAGATGGATGAGGCCGCTGCTAGCATCACACAGGGTGTTCTTTTACAGTCAACAACGCTTTAGCAAGTAGAGGAGTGTATTCTAAAATAATGATAAAAAGTATAGTACATACATGAACTACCAACATAGTCACGATTATTGTCACGATTAAATATCGTGAGCTGTGCATTATCGTGTGCGTTGTACATTCATCTACCAGGCTGTGCAGTAGGTTCGCTTACACCAGGACCACCACGAACATGTGGGAATGCTCTGGGCTACAACATTATAATGGCTCTAGCTGGTAGGTGGTAGGAACTTTTCAGCTTTATTATAATCTTATGGGACCATCATCATATATGAGGTCTATCGTGGCTCCAGTGGCATTATGGGGTACATGCCTGTGCTCATATTAAAGATAAGAAAATTGAATGTCAAAGAGGCTGATGGTGATGGTCGGTAAATGGTGGACCCAGGCTCAAGTCCATGTGACTACAAAATCTGTGTTTTCTTTTCCACCCTCTTTCTTCCCCTCATATCCAAGCAAAGGCTGTAATAATGTTTGCAAAGGTAAGTGAGGAAGTCCAGTTACAAGATTTCAAATGAGGATCAACTGCTACAGGTGGGACTTAGCCTCGTGGATGCACCCAGGGATTCTCACTGCCACAGTCTTCTCAGAGGATCCCCTGGGGCCTGGAGGTTTCTTCTCACACTTAGAACATCAGCTACACCAAACTCACGTGGTGCCCAGGCCTTAGCGCTCGCATAGATCACACGAGGTGGCTGTTAATACGTGAAAACCTTTTGGATGTTCCTGAAATGCTACTAGTTCCCGCTTCCACCCTTGTCCCCAAGCCTGGGGCACTCACCCCAGTCCCTTCCCCAGCTGACAACTCTTTACCCTTAGGGCAGCTCTCTCCTCCACCTGACCCATGGGGCCGGGCTCAGTGCTCTTCCTGTGCACTTCCTGTGGCCTCACCCCAAATTCCACATCTCACCTCAGAAAGTGGGTGAAGTCGATATTGAAACCATCCATTTCCTGATGAGTCTCTGCTACTCTCTGGGGACCATGGTTTTCCAGGGGACATGATTCTGCCCTTCCTCTCCGGAAATGGGTGACTGTGTCTGAAGATGTTTTGGGGTGTCAAAACTGGAAATGAGCTGCTACTGGTGTCTGGTGGATGGAGGCCAAGAATGCTGGGAAGCATCCTACAGTGCCCAAGGGAGCCCCCCAACAAAGCGGCCCCACATGTCAACAGTGCTGTGGTGGAGAGCCCTGCTAGAACCAGTCCTTCCTACTGCTTGCCTGCTGTGTCCCTGACAGCTTTCTCACCCTCTCTGCTGCTCACATCTTCATCTGCAAGGCAGCTTACACCTGCCTCACAGCTGTCCTGGGGACTGAGTGAGCTATAAATGCAATGTGCTCAAGCAGTGCCAGGTAGGCAGGGGCTGGCATTTGTGCACAGGGTCACAGCACCGTCTCTGGGGGAGCTTCCAGCCACTAGGGACCCACAGTCCCCTCGGTCCCTCGCATGCTCCACATGTGGCCTCTGTGCTAGACTCCAAGCACCTTCCCAGCCAGGACTGTGTCTCCACCTGTGAGAAAGGCTGTTCCCCTTTCCTCTGCTCTAAATTTGCAGCTCGAAGCTCCCTAGCAAGTGCTAGTTGACCATCCGTGGATGTGACCTTGCCCTGCCAGGTAACTCACTGCTGCAAAACCTGCCTGATAGAAGCAAGGCGGGTAGTACTTGGATCATGTCTGAGGCTCAGTTAGGCAGAGTCACCTAAAAGGCAGAAGAAAAATGGAACTTTTCCCTCCTTCCAAACCCAGGCCTGTTGGGAGGTGGTATTTTCACCCCAGATGCCGTAGGTTCCCTCAGCCCCTTGAAGTGTGACCCGACGCCTTCACGGTCAGGGTCTTTGCTATAACCTGGAGATAATGGCAAAAAGATATTCCCAAGGTTTGCTCCTAAGTACCTCACAAGCAAGGTGAACAAGCTGAACAAGGGTCAGAGTTTCCTGGCCTCACGTATGGAATTGGGCCTGAAATTCTGGAACCGAAGGGCTGCTTGGACAAGATCATGCCAATTCATGTTCATTGCTAGTGCATGGGAGATACCGCTGACCTTTCACACAAACATCCTACAACAGTCCTGGGGAGAGTTATTGTCCCTGCTTTCCCTGGAGAAATGAAGGCTCAGGCAGGGGAGTAACTTCCCTAAGGCAGTTGGAGCCAGAAGTACCTCAGTGATAAGTGAGGTTCTTCCTTTCCATGGCTTCGTGCTTTCAAGACCTTGTGCTCAGGCACTGTGGAGCCCTTCCAGGGGGAATAATCTTGGTTCCTTGCTAGGCCTTGTGGCCAGATCCCACTTGTTCATCTCACCCCTTTGGTGAGCACGTTATTGGCACCCACCCCAGCCGCGCTGGCCTGATGAATTTGCTCCTACGGAAGTCTGGCCCTCCCCCAGGGGTGAAGTCGATCCCTCCATCGTGCTGTTGATCTGGCTGGTTTCTACACAGCTCTCAGCCTCACAAATCATTGCCCAGCATCGTCCTCAGCGCTGTCAAGCCTGCTTATCTGACTAGGAAGGCTGGAGGAGCCAGGTCATAAAATCAAATGAAATTCCTGCAGGAACTAGGGTGTTAGTGACAATGAGCTGGAATTATAACCCAGAGAATGGCAAGGGAGGTTTACGGTGCCCAACGCATATCTACAGCGTCATTAGTCAAAAACCTCCAGGTGTCCCCGGTGTCTGGGCAGAGTATCACCCTTTGGGTTTAGCAGGAAGTGACAGTCTTCTTCATATAGTTCTTCTCTGCTGAGAAGAATCGGGGTATTGGAAGAAGTCTTGGGTCTCCCAGTTCATTCCACAGCTGAGGAAGCTAGTGCTCAGAGAGGCGACGGGGCGCCGTCCCCGCTCGACAGAGCACCGACAAACCGATATTTCAACTTAGGTCTAACGGCCTTTCCTTTGCTATCATTTTGGAACACTTTTCAAGATATGAAAATGGATTCACACGACAGTGTGAGTTGGCACTTTAATGGGCAACGCGGGGTGCAAGAGAGCCAATAGTGAAGAGGTTTTGATAATTTTCACTGCATCCCATCCTGTGTTGCAGAATCACCCCGCACAGAAGTCCTGGTCTCGGTCAGAGCCCGAAGTCCTTCTATCACTAGTCACATTCTATACCAGGAAATATATTTTCTTCTGGTCTCAATTTTAGGCTGGATCTCAGGAATATGCAAAAAATCCGTCAAAATGTCTACCTCAGTGAGGCCAGAGTCTACTGGGGAAGTGACACGTGAGCACGTGGTCTCTAAAACAGGCGACATGTGCAGAACTCTGGGCAGGTGCACAGACATGGCGAGTAGACAGAACTGTGAGGACCTGGGACACCAGCCAGGGCTTCTAGGTGGAGGCGTCAGCTGGCCGGGAGAGCCTTCCAGGCTGTGCGACACGGCCACTCGTCACCTGCTGCTTCTGACTGCATCGATGTCTTCAGAAGGAGAAGTTGTGGGACAAGCAAGAGTTTTTCAGTCATATAGGGCTAGGTTCACATCACAACCATAGAAATAGAGAGATTTTTGGCAGTGCTTTCACCGGACAGTCTAAGATTCTTCATCTACTAAATGAAAATATAAACACTGACTGTGTATGAAGATTGCAGGAACTGTGTGGAAATGATATACACAAAGTCGTCCCTGGGTGTCCACAGGAGATTGGCTCCAGGATCCCCAAATCCAGGTTCCAGGATACCCAACATCTGAGGAGGCTCAAAGCCTTGAAAAACAGTATAGTATTTTCATATAATTTAGTTACTTCACTTGTATTCCTTGAGTCATGTCTAGATTAGTTATAATACTGAATACAATGTAAATCACTGTTATGCAATATTGTTTAGGGAATAAAACAAGAAAAAGTCTGCACATGTTCCGTACAGACACCATTTAAAAATATGTATTTGTAGGGGCTGGGGACTTAGCTCAGTGGTCAGAGCGCTTGCCCCACAAGCGCAAGGCCTTGAGTTCGATCCCCAGCACCAACAGAACAAAAATATGTATTTGTAGTCTATGCTGTTGGAATCCAGAATGCAAAATCCATGGGTACCCTGGCCTGACGCTATCTAGCTCATAAATACTAAGGGTTCCGCTTCTTCCATCCTCACAAGGATGTCCTCAGGGTTAGCTGCTGTCCACCGGGCTCCCCTTCCATAAACTTGCCGTTGCTTTGCACAATTGACGATCAGCAGAAATTAGTCCATCCACAGGGTGGCTGACTGAGAGTCCTCCGGGGGCTAGGTCTTGAGTCAGGCCTCTCTTAGACATCTTCGAGTTGCTCTGACCCTGAGCTGTGAGTGATGGCACTGGGCACGGGTCTGGTGGCCTGGCATTGACGTGGCCTGTCCATCTCTCGTGCCTCTGCTCCTGGCCCTAGCTACCTAGGCATAAACAAAACAAGGTCCACATCTCCGTGCCTTGCCAATCTTTCTGTGGAAGAACTGGTTGGTGATGGGGAAAACTCAGGCAATGTTAGTTAGTTTTGAAATTGTTCAGCTTTTCAAAAAATAAATGGAAACAAAATCTGAAAAGAAAAAGTAGAAAACAAAAAAAAAAGAAACCAAACTTAAACTGTAGGTCCCTTACTAATTTTGAGAGCACCATTATCTTTGAGCCCCACAGAGCCTCGTGGCCTCCCCCTGCTTCTCCTGTTCAGGAAACCCCCTAGCGGTTATCTGTAGCTTCTCCTCTCCCAGGACTCTTCTAATCATTCTGGGAGCCTGCCTCCAGGGCGACAGACAAGCGTGACACTGATGGTGACAGATGAAGGACCTCCAAGTTTCCTTCTCTGATCAAGTTTGAGAGACAACTCAGAACCTCTGAAACAGCTAGAGTAACTACATTATTCATCTGAGGGCCTTGGGGATGGCTCTGCGTGACGCCCCGACCCAGGGATGTGTTTTTCAGACCCAGAATTCGACCGCAGATAGATAGTGAGGGTATGAAGAACATAAATCGCATGCCCCATAAAGATCAGGCCATGCTCCACAGAGCCCACCTAACACAGGTCTCACAACATTTGTCTTTTATCAGTAGCTTTTTTAGAATTTCAGAAAGACTCTAAGATCATCATGTTTTCATCAGTGCAGTTATGACTTTGAAAAATTTTCTTTAAAAATTCCCCCTACACACTTTTTCGTGTGTGTAGGGGGAATCACAACTAGGGACAGGTTTCTTACAAATGATTGTGTGTTGGAGCAGGCATGGTGAGCTATGTGGAATAGCTGTATCTATTCTGCCTCCTACTAGCTGGGAAAAACTGGGTGCCTCAAAAACTTCTCTGGCGTCAGACTCCCCATAAGTGAATGAGGGTATATTTCACTTATCCATATATCATAGAGATTTTCCTTTGTCAATATGTTACCTACCTTATTCATTTCAATGACTATGTAATATATTCCCAAGTATTGATGTATCATAATTTATTTAACAATTCTCATGTTGAAAGCTGTTTCTCATTTTTTTTCTGTCCAAAACAATGATGCAAAGAACTAGCTCGTCCATAAATCTATGTAAAGTTTAGAGAGCATTTTTCTGGAATAGATTTGAAGTAATTGAATTGCTGATTAAATGGCAAGAACATTTATATTTTCATAGTTTCTACAAATTGCCCATCCAGAGCTCTGTGCCTGATTTACACTTCCTTTATCTATACAGTTCAGTCCCTTTTAGCCTTGCAAGTTATACATTATTGTCTCTGTTTGGAAGGCAAGGAGCTGAAGACATATTAAGTAACCTTCTCAGTGTCACACAGGTATCCCATAAGCCAATGTGGATTTGCCACGGTCAGCTGGTTTTCACTCACTCTGTGCCAGACGGACTCTCTTAGCATCCATTGGTTTTTGTGGTCCAGGAAGTAAGGGTTCACTCATGGTAGCATGAAAGAAGACCGCAAGGATCCTGCAGAATAAAACATTAGGACTGGACTAGTAACTGCATGGGCTACATTGTATAAGTAGGTCCACAGTGTAGACAAGTTATTTATTAAATTGCTTTCATCAGATATTGGTTAGACTTGTTGCAAATAGAGAGGGGTGGGTGAATGGAAGGGAGGGGAGGGGAAGGGGGGAAGAGGGGGGAAAACCAAGATGTATCATGTACAGGTACAAAATAACCATGTTGATTGTGAACATTATGTATACAATGTACCAATACATGTTCTTGGTAAAAATAATAAAAAAATTAAAAAAATAAACTAAATTCTTGCTTTATCCCCCCCCAAAATATTGGTTAGATACCAAATGATATTTACAGACTATGTATGGTATAAAATGACAGTGCTATAAATAATAGTGTTGCTCCACATCATTTAAGAAATAAATGTTACTATCATAATCTTTGCAATCCCAGTGAACATTTCTCCTTGTTTTCATCTTTCGCCCTTCCCTAGACTTGACTAGTAGGTTGATTTTTTTTTAATTAAAATTTATCCAAAACTACACAAACTTACAGATCCTAGTCCATTGCGCCTTTCACATATAACAACAAGCAATGTGAACAACCACATAGATGCAGTATTAAGTCGTGACTACAAATTTTTTGTTGATAATTTTTTTGCATTTTCTACGGCTTTGAAGATTATGACTGAATACATATGCTTTCGAGAATATACACTGTACAACTCTAGGAGCCATTTGCCTACACGAGACAGTACAGAGCTAGCACAGTTCTCACTGTAGCTCCAAAAAGAAGAGTAGAGTGCTTAGGGTTGCAATTTTGAAACTTGAAGTGGGATCCTACCATATGCATTCATCTGCAATTCGCTTTCTCTCACTCAGCATACTCTCCTGAGAGGGAGTCACCATATGCTTACGGCTGTAGTTGGCTTGTTTTTGCTGCTGTACAGTCCCGCATGGTATAAATGAATCAAAGTCCTTATCCGCTCTCTTGTCGCTGGGCATTTGGCTCATTCCTGAGGTTTTGCTGTTGTAAACAGTGCTGCTAGGAACATTTTGCAGATGCTCCCTGGGGCACACCATGTCGCTGTGTGCACAAGGGCCCGTGCACGCCTAGGACAGACGCTCCTGTGTCTTGGAAAGCACATCTTCATCTTTACTAGCAGATACCAGATTGTTACCCTGCAGCAAGAGAGGAGCTCTCCATAGCATCTCTGCCAAAACTTGATATTGGCATACTCGGGAAATGTTGCCAGTTTGTTGGGTACAAAATGGTATCTAATTGTGTCTTTAATTTGCCTTTTCCTGACTGATAATGAACAACTTTGCACATTTTTATTAGCCATTGATTTTCTTTATGAGGTATTCCATCAAGTCTTTTGCACATTTCTCTTACGAATTATTTTTGCCCTTTTAGTTTGTTAGTTCATTAAGTATTTTAACTATTTTTTATTTTCATTCTTCATCGGTTATGTATATTGCAAATATACTTTTTTCAATTTGTGATTTACAATCATTTAAAAGTGGTCTCTGGTAGACAGAAGTTCTCAGTTTTAGTATGTTTACATTCATTTTTTTACTTATGATTTGCCTTTTTAAAATCCTAAGTATATGTCTATTCTGATATTATGAAGACTCCTTAGTATTACATTCTATAATGTAGTTTTAATTACACATTTAAATCTAAAGCATCTGAAATTAATTTTTATGTATTATTACCCTTGATGAGATAATACTCCATTTTCTTCATTTCTTCCTCAGCTGATTTTCTTAAGACAGATTATTGGAGAGCTCATATTTTCTCCATTGTTATACAGCAAGGCTTAGTCATTCTAAACAATTTATTTTTTAAAAACGGAAAAAAATTTATACCATAAAAATTTCATGATTGTTCTCCTTTGAGTTTAATATAGAACTTACACACACCAATTTCTAATGTTGCAGACCTTGCATCTCTACTGGCATAAATTATTGTCTTTTCTGCACATTTTGGATTCAGTTTACTAACATTATTTAAATTTTTCTCATTTAAGTTCATGAGTGAGATGGACCTATAATTTTGTTTTGTCATGAAATGAGCTCTGGAGTATTTCCATTCTCTGGAATGTTTAAGATTGTGATTATTCCCACCCGAAAGTTAGAACTAGTACAGAAAACCATCTGAGACTTGCATTTTCTTTCAGGAATATTTTAAATTGCTGGCTTACTTTATTGAAAAATGACAGGATTCTTCACATTTTCTATGCCTTCTGTGTTGATTTTAAAATTTTACTTGTAGAAATTTGTCATTTCATCTAAATTTATGTATACAAATTATTCGTGAATTCCTTCATGTTTTATAACATCTGCATTATACATATATGTGTATAAATTCTTTTTAATATTTGTTATGCCCCTGTTCTACAAGTTTTGCATATTTGATAATTTTTATTGATTTATTCTTTGATTTTTATTTCCTTTCTTCTATTTGTTCTAGGGCCCCTATTATACATTTCTTCTAAATACTGCTTTAGCAGAATCTCCAAGTTTTGTCATTATAGTTTTATTATTGTTCAACTCTAAGTACTGTTAACATGATTAGGACTTATTTGAGTCACAAATTATTTAAACTGCAATTCAAGAAGTAATATTTACTTATCATTTTGGTATTTGTGGTTCATAAGAGTATAAAATTATATGCAAGATTCTAATTTCTAAGAATATGAAGAATTAAAAATTTTACCTTTTTATTATTGATTTAAATTTAATAGCGTTAATTCTTTGGTGTTTGAATCATGGCCCAGTTGATTAGTTTTCCTAACTTCACACATACACCTCTGAAAGATACGTAGTTTCTAATCCTTGGATTAATGTACCAGCTTTGTATGCTCAGCTATGTGTGCCAGGTGCGTTGCTCTAATTTTATATCCACGCACTGTCTTAGTCTGTTTTGTGGTACTGGAGCAGAATACCCAGAATCAGTAATTCATAAACATTTGTCTCTCACCGTTTTGTAGACTGGACGCCAAAGATGAAGACGGCATCATTTTCTGTAGCCTTTTGGCTGTGTCCTCGTGTCCCCACCTATGTGGTCATGTGACTGGGTGGGGTCAGAGGAGGCTTCTCTGGAGAGGAGGTGGGGACCTCAACTGGGCTTGAGCAGGTTCTTGACACATGTCAGCAGAGAGAAGAGTTTGGGAAGCATCGGAGAGAGGCACAGACTGATTCATTAGGCAGAGTTAGAAAGCAGGAGATGAGGGGAAAGGACTTCAGCTTGCTAGGCAGGGGTCCACGGCTCTGCCAGCGAAGACCCGCCTGGCCAGTGAACAAAGGAAGGAGGCTGGGTTTTGTGTGCACCTGAGCGTCCTGAAGGTGGATGATCTAGAATGTTTACTCATCGAGTTATACATCATTTACCTGGAGTCTGTTTTCTCAGGGTCAGGTTGACCTTCGGTGGGCTAAAGCAAAAACTGCCTGGGTTAAAACAGACCACTTAGGTGTGTTAGGAGTTTAGAGATGTGGTACCTGATTAGCAGTACTGTTTCTTGAGAAGGGAAGTCTTCCATGTAGCTTTTGGCATTTGTGGACTTGTAGTATGAGAAGGAAAACACGAGCTGAGTTTATGGACTTATAGTATGTCTAACACCCTCGGGGACCTGAGTGTGATGAACCCGGCAGGAAAGTAGACCAAGGGAGTAAGAGGCATGAGTAACTTTAGCTAACTTTGTGTCTTAAAGCTGTATTTCCTCAGAACTAGAGTTTCCTTGTCCCTTTTCTATCTGTCTTTACCTTCTCTCCCCTCGCTCAGTCCACAGTTCGGCTCTCACACGTTGAGGTCACACGTCTGTGGCTTTTCCAGGCCAGCACTGCCTGCTGATGGCTAGAGGGTCTTGGAGGTGACACTGTTGCCGTGGCTCCACAGGGTGCTGCTTAGAGGTGACTCTCAGCAGTGGGCCCCGAGGCCACGATTCTGCTGGTTGTTGTTCTCAGTGTGGCTGTTTAGGGCAGTCTTTGAAATCCAAGTGGAGGCAGCCTCACACCCAGTGTGCCTGCAGAATCGGCACCCTGTGGATGTCTCCAGCGCTCACGGCCTGTGCCCTCTGCCCACAGCTGGGTGGCCTGAGGAGGACCGTGCTGAAATGTGGGAGCAGAGAACGCAGGCAGCCCTGAGCCCCGAGTCCCAAGGTCCTACGGGGGTCTCAGGTCTCTTTCTTTAAACTCTTCAGTCCCCAAAGCGAGCACTCTCAGCTTGTGATGGGCATGGCAGTCGCAAGGACCTCTGATGCAACTTTGGGGTCATTCTCCTGTTGTCTTGGTGAAGTGTACCCGGCTTCCTTCTGTCTCTACTAATCTCTCTATCAAAAAGTCACCCCCTTGGTGTTCTTTCCTAAGCATTTTTAAAATTTCTTTGCATGGCCACGTTGTATGCTTTCCAGTCTTTATCTTCTGCTTCCCTTTGCAGAGCAAGGGCTTTAAAAATACTTAGTTTTAAAAAATTAATATGTGCATTACAGGCGACAGACAAGTACAAGACATGAAGAACAAATTCATTGTCATTCGCAGCCCAAAGCAGCTTAGCTGGCTGTATTTTAGGTCCTCTGTGTATATACACTACACACCATTTTGTGTGACTGAAATCGTACTGTGAGTCACACTTTCACTGACATCATGAATATTCACCAATTCGAAATCTCAAAGCTACAAGACTGTTTTTGATAACCAAGAATACACTACATGAACTCAATTTGTTAGGAAAACTTGTAATCCTGCCTTTCTTGGGGACAAATTTCACTGAAGATAAAAATGGCAACAGTCCTCCAGATAGAAGTTTTGGCAGAGTGACAATTAAAATACTGCATTCCCCTAATGCTCAATTTAAAAATGAGAAATAAAGCAACACAGTACATCAAACCTAACATTTCTGAGAATTATCGGATCTTCTCATTAAAATATTAGCAAGAACGTATGTTCCCGCTGAATTACTCATGTACAGTCAGAAGAGGGACATACATTCACAGCTCTCACCAAAATGTAACTCTGAGCACACTGTGTGCTTCCTCCTGCCCTCCACCTCCAGCCTAATGATAAGCCATGAGACAATGCCCAGAAGAGGTGTAACAATTCCACGTCCAAGATGTAGCTTTTCTATCAATTATTTTAAAAAGTTAATTTTTTACCATACATTTCACCTTGGGACATAGATAAAGCCTAGCTATTGTGCACTATAAATGCAATACTTTACCCCCAAAGTGCATACAGACTTATAGTTGTAATCTGAATCATCTTCCATATAGGGAGACACTAGTAGACAGCCCTTCTCTTCACCCTCCCTTTCTTTCCCCCCACTCCAGTGAATGAGCTTAGGACTGCATCTAGTTCCAAGAGGCTAATTTAACAAAGGTCACTTCCAGACAGTCCTTCTTAGGAGCACTCCCCTGACACTAAGAAAGACACATTTGAGTCATTCTTAGGAAAATGGATGCACCTGAGACCATAATGTTAAGTAAGTTAAGTCATATACATAAGCTTAATTATTGCATGGTTTATCTTGTGTGAGAAGCCTGAAATATAAAGAGCAAAACAAAAGATAGATGAGAGGAAGTAGAGAGACAGAACTTTCTCAAATGGGAAAGGGACTGAGAGATGGAGGGAGTGAGGAGGAAGGGAAAGGAAAGGGAATGAGAAAAGAATTAAGATGTGTTAGGTACAAGTAGCAACTCCACACAAGGAATGTGAACATTATGTCCTGCAAACGCCTACTAATAAAAATAAAAGCAGAAAAACTAAAAAAGGACATTTACATAGAAATTATTTTGCTATTTCTAATGTAATCTGGGCATTAGGGCTTATCCTTTAATATCCAGCAATATTAAGTAAAACGCATACGTAGAGCAACGCCTAGACAATCTGAGCTAATTTAACAGGTAGAGAAGCTTCTCTCTCCGCATACTCCTTTCCCACCCAGCCTAATGCCTCAGCACGCTCTCCCAGATGCGCAGTATAGCAGTTCTATCCCCAAATGCAACCATTCCTGGGAAGTAGCAAAAGATACTTAAAGGGCATTACTTCAATCTTTGACGTCTGTGTATGTGCACTTTTATACATCTAGAAAGTCTAGATGTTTCCAAAAAGGATTTAAATTTCTCACTGTAGATAATAGCACTGAATAAATTGCACACATGTATTAACAAAGGCTATTATTCGAAAGTGTCTTTTAAATAGGAACATTCTGCCCTGGAACCCTCCTTCCCATCTCTATCAATCCAGGGTACAGACAGCGGCATATGCAATGCCTGGAGGGATGTTAACAATTTCACTTCCTACTTGGTGTTAAGGAGAGTCTTTCCCATGAATTTTAACACAAAATGTACTCAACTTGTCCTTTTACAAACTCTGCTTTTGCCATACACTAGCAACCTCTCATCATCTAGAAAGATCCGATGCTGTAAATTAGGACTTTTTTGTCCCTTATGTGCAACTTTGTACACAGCAAATAAAACAAAATGTACAGATGGAAGGGGCAGCGATCAATTGTGCCTCAGTGAAACCACACTGATGTAAAGCCCTTTGCACTTGTCTTCCCTCCTCCTCCCTGACCCAGCACAAATGTAATAACGCATACCACTCAGGGAAGTGCTTTGGTCCCTCCAATTCTGACATACAGCATGTCACTGTGAATTTAAACAAAAGGGTATGTATAGTGTGTATTCTTTATTACTTCTGCTTTTAACAAACTTTATTCAGTTCTAAACATCTAGAAAGACCAAAAGCTTCAGATATGAACTCAGGGTTGCTCACACATACACAGTAGTGTCGAATGAATCGCACACATGTAATAACGGTTGTATCTGAAAGCGTCTCCTAAGTCGCAGCATTGTGGCCGAGAATCCTTCAGCTCCTTCCCTCCCAGATCACATGACACAGGCACGTGTGTCACAGCACTTCAGGCAGCGCATGAAACGCAGGGACAGTGTGTGAGCTAAAATTTTCAAGCACACGCTAATAAACTACTTGTGCGATTTCTTCCCTCCCTCCTCCCTCAACCCACTGAACAGGTACAGAGAGCATACTGTTCACAGAGGAAGTTCAGTGATTCCATTTCCAAGCACAGTATTTCTCATCAGTTTTTAAAAGCTATTTACAGAAAATGTTATTCTAGTGCGTCTAGCTTTAAAGCACTTCTAAATATCTAGAACTAGACTTTTCACATAAGGCTTATCTGCTGTGAAAGCAACACTGATGAATGAGATTTCACAAGTAGCAATGGCGATACTTTGAGATACCTTCTAAACGTAACTATTTTGGCCCTGAACCATTCCTTCCTCTCTTCTCTCTGTCTTCAATCCGGGGAACAAGTATAGGCATATGGAATGCTTCGAGCGGCTGAACAAATCCATATCAGAATTTATTTACAGAGGTCAAGCTCCTTGGGGATTTCAACACAAAGCGTCCACAACATGTTAACATTACTGCTTTGTCACTTAGGAAACCTCTTTTACAGCTAGAGACTAGACGTCACAAGATTTTGACTTATTTGTCCATTATATACTCTATTTATGCATGAAACATACTGAAAAATGATGTCTGAACATGTCCAAGTAGAAATAGACTAGCTCATTTTCTTTTTTGGTTGGGTCCTTACCACTTTCTGCAAACCACTGAACAAATGCTAATGGTCCTATGTTGGTCATGGAAGTGGTTCAATAATTGAGTTTCCAAAGACAGTATTTCATAGGAATTTTAGCAAAAAGATTTACCAAGTGATGGTTTACTACCTCCACACTGGCACGTCTACAGCACCTAGATAAGACTAGCTATTTCAAGGACTCAATTTGTCCTCTGCATGTACCACAGTCCTCAGTCAGCTGCACACATGTAACTAAAGTGATAATTTAAAAGTGTCTTCAAAATATGATGAACATTCTGGCTTAGAATCCTTCCCTACCAGCCAAGTGGGCTGTAATGCACAAATTTTCAGAAGACAATCTTTCCTAGGAATTTTAACACAAAATTTTAACAAAAATGTACAAAAATTTATTAGTTTACTAACTCTACCCATGTCATACACTGGCAACTCTTTAGGAGGACTAGATGTAGTAAATTAGGACACCTTTATCCTTCTCATACACCATCCACACAGCAAAGTAAAACAAAATTTTTTGGCACAGGCATAAGGGATGCTGGTGACTCTGGACTCCTGAAGGGCACTGACACCACCCCACTTCCTTCCCTGCCCTCGACGAAGGGTGCTATATGACACATGCTACTCAAGAAGGGGGTTGGCTCTCCCCCCCCCCCAATTAATGCCTCATTTGAATTTTAACAAAAAGAACACTTGAAAATGCGTATTTTATACTTCTGCCTTTTAACATATATCGGGCACTTGAGAACATACTGAAACACTAAGTTGTTCAGAAAGTACTTGCCATTGCCAACTATATATGTACTAGGGAAGAATCAAATACACACAAAGGAAATGTCATCACATGAAGAGTTTTCTGTAAACATATGCTCAGTCTGGCACAGGACCTTCTCTTCTTCTCACTGCCTTCTGCCCCAAACCCTCTAACCCTGGGACAGTGATCCCTCCTGGTGTCACTCCTAGAGATGGTCTAACAATTCCATTTCAAGAAATCACCTGCAGAAGACATTTCCTTTCTGTGATTTTTTTTTTTAAACAAATGGGCATTTACAAGACTTGTGATTTTAAAACTACCGTATTATATCTCAGCAAACTTTTTAAAATCTAAAGAGTAGTAAAACTTTTATTTTAAAAGGTTGGGGAAAGAAGAGAATTTGGTCGCAGCATTTTCCTATTATGTACAGTGGCCTTCTGTAAACGGCCAGGAACTTTTTTCCAAAGGCGGTAGGCATTTACCATTAGCCACGCAAGGTCTGTTACACCACCCGTTCTCTAGGTGGCAGAATGTCTGCTTGCTAACCATCTACCCGTCTTCATCCATGGTTGAGCTCGCCTGCGGACCCGTGGCCTTTGTGTGGGTGGTGTGAAGGAGGTGAGGCCTCCTCCACCTGAGATAGAACGGTCACGTCAGGACTCAAATCTGCACAATCCCTTGGCCTAGAGTGGTTGGGAGCCTCAGCCTTAGAGGGCTGAGGTGCATCGGGCGGCACCATTCTTCTTACCACCCCAGCTGCCACTAGAGCACCACACTCTGCAGCAGGGCGGTGGCTTTGTCTGAGACTGACAGGCCTGGGCCGGGCTCTGAGAGGGTTAAGTCACCGCATCGGCGGGCTGTATGATTCGCCAGTGCTTGAAGGCCTGGGCCAGGCTGGGCAGCCACAAGGAGGCTGCAGATCTCAGGGCGAAGGCTGGGTCTGTCCCCGGGTCCATCTGAGAGGGCCGTTCGGGTCTGCAGGGTGGAGCCTGCGTACCGGAGCCCCGAAGCTTGCGGAGCAGCAAGCGCTGCTCGGTTTCTCATGGCTCTCTCCGCTAGAGCTTCTGTTTTGCTTCAACTATAAATACTGTCAAGTGTTTCTCTGTTCTTGGATGTCACTAAAAAGCGTAAAGAGAAGCCACCAAACACCTTGACTCTGCTGACAGACACCTAGAGATTTCTTCCGCCAGGCATCCTAGTTCATTATTCCGAAGTCCTGCCTTCCCTAAAGTGTCAAGACACGGACGTAGTTGACACCATATTGTTTACCACTTTATAAAAACATGACCTTCCCTCCAGTTACCAGTAACTCCTTCTTTCCATCTAGAGCCCCATTAGAATGGCTTTTACTGTCTGTATTTCTACCAACACTTAGATGATTACAAAGAGGACGGAGGCTTTCCCCGCAGATCTTTTTTCCTGAGAACTTCCCCACAATTGCCTTTACTGCTAGATTCAAGGCAACAGAGGACTTTCCCAGCATTTGCTTCAAAACGAGTCCAGCCTCTTTTCAAACTTACTGCTTGAGAGCCACTTCCACTTGTTTAGGTATTTGTTACTGTAACACCCCACTCCTCTGACACCGATTTCTGTCTCAGTCTGTCTTGTGATGCTAGACCCGGAGGGCTGGGACTGAGTGATTTACAAAAGACGGAAATGTATTTCTCGCACTTCTGGAGGTGGGGAAGTCCGGGGTGAGGTGCCAGCATTTAGTGAGAGCTTTCCTACTGCCTCTTCGCATGGTGGAGGACAGAGGGACAAGACAGCGTGAACCCCTTCTGCACCCCTCCTACAGCTGCGCTCCTCCGTCCAGGAGGGCTCTGCCCCCCGTCCCCCAAGACCCACCTCCCCTTAGTGTTGCCTCGGGGGTTAAATTTCAGCACATGAATTTTGGGGAGACACATTCACCATAGACGATACTATTTTCCTTTACATAGTTCACATTTACTATGAAAATTGTCTTAAAATTTGTCACTATGATATTATTGCTGAAAAGATTTTTCTTCTACTTATTTTAATGTCTGCTTAATATATATCAAGTTGTGTTTCTTCTGTGAATACAGTTTTGTAATTACAATCTCTTCCTTGAGAATGAAACTTTTGTTTAACTGTGATTTTCTGTTATTGATTTATGTCTAAATGTCCATTTGTCCTGTTATTATAGTTAAAACGTTGGTGTTATGTAGTATTTTCCTGGCTTAGTTCCTACAAACTTTTGATGTTATTTTTTCTCTTATTTATGAAGTAGAAGTGTTTGTTACAAATAACATAAGGCTAGCCTTTCTTTGTCTAGTTTGATAATCTTTGCCTTTTAATTCTTGAACTTCGTCCTTTACACTTATTTTATAAAGAAAAGTAGTAGCAAAACATGGTAGGCCTCACAGGAACAATGCTTTCATACAATGCTATAAATATGAAGGCGGTCGTGATCTGCTGTTATACTTTGGTGCTACCAGGCACACTTTATAACATAAAGTAATATATAAGAAAATGTATCTTTTCACTGATTTTATTTCAGGGGACCCTGATTTCTATGGTTCGGATCTGTGGTAACAGTGTATTAATTGGGGTTCCCTTCCCAGGAGCCCTATGCTCACGAACTGGGTCTGGTTTTAGGCAAAAATGTCACTCAGGATCACAATCTCTCTTTGAAGTCATACGCAAAAGATCATGGGGCTGTCAAAAATAATCTATTAGATGATACAGTTCCTCAAATTTTTCATCTAGAGTAGAGGATTTAAGGCACACACTTTGTGACTACAAATGGGCCCCACAGCCTGTAATTCGTAGTTCTGATTTCTTCCACACAGGAAAGAAGCCCTTGCCTTTCACTATCTCTACATAAAGCACTGAATCTTATACAACATTAGTGAATTTAATAGCATGTAATTTTGTAATTTCATTGTAGTAATGTTTTTTCCTAAAGCCTGCAGCGCCTTCAACTGATACCTTTCATCTGACAGCTTTCATTTTGCCTATTGGATGACTTTTGCAATATCACTTAGTAAAGATATGTTGCGCACATTGCTCTGTTTTCCTGAGTCTATTTTTTAAATTTAATTTATTTTTTATTAGCACATATTTGCTATACATAATAATCACATTCATCATAGGGAATCTGTATCTGTACATAATATATTTTAATTTTTTCCCATCCTCCTCCCCTTCCTTCAACCCCCTTTCTCCTCCCCATTTACAAAAGCTTTGTTTCCTTTTTTTCTTCCATTCCCTTTTTTCAAATCCCTTTTCCCTTCCTTTCCCCTCCACCCTCCCATGTTCCCCTTTTTGCTTGAACCTGTTCTTCTTATTTCCCAATACTAAATCCTCCATTCAGCTCCTTATATTCCCTTTGGGTTCTTCCTGTGAGAGAGACAATGCAATATTTAAACTTGTGTGTTTGATTTATTTCACTTAAAATTGAGGTCTCAAGATCCATCCATTTACCTAAAAACGACTCAAGCTTGTTCTTCTTTATGGCAGAGTAGTACTCCATTATATACAAATACCACATTTTCTTTATCCATTCATCAGTTGATGGGTATATGGGCTGTATCTAGTATTTAGCTATTATAAATTGTGCTGCTATAAACATGGGTATATGGGTATGCATGTATTATTGTGCTGCTATAAACATGAGTTTTTATATATCACTGTGGTATGATGTGTTTAACTCTTTTGAGAAGACACCTAGAAAGGGAGCAGCTGGGTCAAATGGAACCTTTACTTTTAGTTTTTTGAAAAATCTCCATACTGATTTCAACAGTAGTGGTACCAACTTATACTTCCACCAGCAATGGAGAAGTGTTCCTTTTTCCCCCACAGTCTTACCAGCCTTTATTATTGGTTGATTTCTTTTTTCTTTTTTTTTTTTAATTTTAAACCAAGAACATGTATTGGTACGTTTTACATACAATGGTCACATTCATCACATTTATTTTGTACCTATACATGATGCATCTTGGTTCTCCCCTCTCTTCCCTGCCCCTCCCCTCTGTTCCCTCTCTCCCTGTTTTCAGCAGGTTTATTCATAATTTTCCATATTTTCCCTTTCCCTTTTCTTTCCTTTGTTGCCTTTCTGCTTTTCCCTGTCTTTCTTTCTAGTACTCCTCTCCTTTGTATATTATCTTCCTTTTATATAATATCTATTACACCTCTTTGTCCTTATTTACAGTTACGGTTTCTCATATCAGAGAAACAATTCAATGTGTACTCATGAGTGTCTGATTTATTTCACTTAAAAGTATGTTCTCAAGAAACAGCCATAAAAAGGATAAACTAGAGTCATTCGTATATAATTGGTTGATTTCTTGATGGTAGCCATTCTTTCTGGAGTGAGATGGAATCTCAGTGTTGTTTTAATTTGCATTTCTTGGATGACCAGTGATGTTGAACATTTTTTTGTATGTCTATTTGCTGTTTGTACTTCTTCATCTGGGAAGTGTCTATTCATTTCAGATGCCTATTTTTGGATTGGGTCTTTACATTTGGGGAGTCTGATTTGAGTTCTTTATATATCTTAGATATTAGTCCTTTGTCTGAGGAGTAGCTGGTACAATTTTTTTCTCTTCAGTTTGTTGGTGGTTTCTTTTGCTATACAAAAGTTTTTTTTAATTTGATGTGCTGTCAGTTGTTGATTCTTTGCC
>PVJO010013225.1:0-52579 GCA_004026905.1 Hystrix cristata
TTTTGTCTTTGACTTTGTTGATGTGGTGTATTACATGTATTGTTTTGCGTATGTTGAACCATCCCTGCATCCCTGGGATGAATCCTACTTGGTCGTGGTGTATAATCTTCTTGATGATTCGTTGTATTCTGTTGGCCAGAATTTTATTGAGAATTTTCGCATCTATGTTCATTAGGGAGATTGGCCTGTAGTTCTCTTTGATGCTTTATCTTTGAACCTGATCTTATCTTTGAATGTCCACCTGTTCTAAAGACAGGGTTTTCGTTTCCTTTTTTTTTTTTGCCAAGAGCATATATTGGTACATTGTATACATAATGGTCACATTCATCATGGTTATTTTGTACCTGTACATGATGTATCTTGGTTTTCCCCCCTCTTCCCCACCGCTCCCTTCTGCTCCCCCTTTCCCTATTTATAGCAGGTTTGTTTATATTTTTCCCATTTTTTTCCCTTTCCCTTTTCTCTCCTTTTTCCCTTCCGTCTTTTTCCCCTTCTCCCTTTCTAGTTCTCCTCTCTTTTGAATATTATCTTCCTTTAATAGAATATCTATTTCACCTCTTTGTCCTTATTTACACTTATGGTTTCTCATATCAGAGAAGCAATTCGATGTGTACTCATGAGTGTCTGATTTATTTCACTTAAGAGTATGTTCTCAAGGTACATCCATTTACCTACAAATGTCTCTAATTTATCCTTTTTTATAGAGTAGTCCTCCATTGTATAGGAAAACCACATCTTTGGCCATTCATTAGTTGTTGGGCATTTAGGTTGTTTCCAAGTAGGGTTTTCATTTCTTCCTTCAGGCCACATCTGGGGCAGGTTGGTGAGTGCACTGACATCAGACTAAGCAGTAAAACATTTGGCTTGGGTAACATACTTGTACACAGTCCCCTGGAGAGTGTAGAATTACTGTGACCTCTGGATGGGTGGAGAATGAATTTAAAAGTCTGATGCCCATACTCTTTCTCCGCTTTTACCGTTCATTACAAAAAACACAATCTGAAACTAATTCATGTTACTGACCAATCAGAAGCTCAAGCTGGAGTAATGTGCCTGAGGGAAGGGAGTCATGGAAAGCCAGTTCGGAAGGAAAAAGCCCTGGCCCAGTAGCACATCTGCTGAAAGAGGGCATTTAAAACATTTACGTGAACTCTCAGAAAACATACAGTGCATCCTAACTGATCGCTTACTTACAAACTTCTGGCCTTAAGAGATAAGATTAAACGTCTAAATTTTAGTGATAGTTATGTAAACAAAAACCAACTTAAGTTGCCTGGTATTGGATGGATATGGATGCTGACACTCCTCGTGTCCTAGAAACTGTTCAAAGGCAGCCGTGTTACCTTCCAAGCCTGAACGGGTCCTAAGTGGACAGTATCCCACTGAGACAGGTTGGTCTCCATGGACACAAGCATCAACTCTGATGTAGGCACAACAGGTTCACTGCCAGGAAACTTTGTGGAAAACTTGTTATTAAGAACAAGTAGGGGTGGGCTGGGGATTTAGCTCAGTGTTAGAGTGCTTGCCTCATAAGTACAAGGCCCTGAGTTCGATCCCCAGCAGCCAAAAAAAAAAGAACAAGTGAGGGGTTGGGGGTTTAGTTCAAGTGCCAGAGCACTTGCCTAGCAAGCGCAAGGCCCCAAGTTCGATCCTCAGCACCCAAAAAAAAAAGAACAAGTGAAAACATAAGTTATATAAAACCAAAAATGAAGATTTTCTGTATTTTAATAATGTTTACGTATGCAGATTGTTTATATATTTCTAAAGCCATGCTTGTATTTCTTTTAACAATTAGAACACTTATTATAAAAGAAACATTCCATAATTATTTAAAAATTAAAGAATACAGAATTTTATGTACTTAGTATTCAATGCACAGTGCTGGGGATCTAACTCAAGACCTCACACATGGTAGGCAATTGCTATACCACTTAACCTACACCCGAGCCCCAGAATTATATTTTAAAGTCTCTCCCCGCTCCTACTTTCTACTCTGCCAAGGAAGCTTTTGTTAACTGTAGCCAGTCTATGTTTTTTCAGATAATTCTACATGTTTACAAATGTAAAAAAATTTTTTGAATGGGATCAAATTATGCCACCTTTCCATGGCTTGTCTCTTTTCTACTTAACAATCTGCATGGATGTCTGGCCATCTGTGGATATTTGGGCATAGGTGGACATTCAGTATATTAGGGTTTATTTCATTCTTTTTATTGGCTGCATAGTAATTTATACCTAAGGTAACAAGCTTAAGTTACATACATTGAGGTAGCTTAAAGCTAAATTATTTTTAACATGTGACAGTTTTTCTTTGTTAGTATCTGTATCACTGTGAACACCCTCCACATTTCCCTGTGCACTTGTGTGAGTGTGTCTTTGGTATAAATTCGTTAAATTGAGATACTACCATAGGTCAAAGAGAATGCTTTGAATTTGTTTGTTGTAGTTTTTTGAGACAAGGTGTGACTGTATAGTGCTGTCTGGCCTTGAACTCACTGTGTAGCCCAGGCTGACCTCAAATTTGTGGCAATCCTCCTGCCTCTACCTCCCAAGTGCTGGGAATACAGCCGTGCACCACCACACCTGACTACTTTCTTACATTTTAAAAAATACTTTAATGGTTTTCTATGTTGAAAGGTTCAGTTTTTACAAACAGTTTATTTAAAAATTTTACATTTTTATGAGTTAGGGATTTGGCTTTATTTTCTCTCTGGATGGCTGACCAATTACTCCAACAGCATTTATTAAGTAATTTATCTGTATACTAAATTCCCTGTATCTGAGCCCATATCATGGACAGACACACTCCCAGGCATAGAGACACCTCCAGCAACCAAGACAGTATTCTAGAGAAACAGGATGTGTGAAGCCAGAAGTACTGTGTGGTAAGTCCTTTTCACTGTCCATTGATGCCTGGGGCCAAGAATAAAAATCATCAGTAATCTCAGACCTGGTGTACAAGCTAATACAGAGCACCTGCTTCAGTTTTCGTGCAAGGTTTGTATTTCTTCATCTGTGACCCAGCAGTTTTATTAGATCACAGCCTTCTACCCCAGAATTTGCTTTAGTTTCTCATTTAATCTCAGGCATTGCTGGTCCCAGAAAAGCTGTTAAATAATAATAATGTTGAGCGCTTATGTCGTACTTTTCATCCCCAAAGTACTAGCTAAACATTGACTAATTAAATGCACTAACAAAAGGAGGGATTTGCAGAGGAAAACTGCTATCTGGTTGCACACCTGTGAGGAGACGATCCCTGAAAGACCTTCCTTCCCTCTTTGAATGGCACTCAGTAAGCAAGGGAATAAAAAAAACTGGTGACATTATTTCACTTCTGTTGAAAACTTCCTGGGGTATCATCTAATTAGTCTGGTTAAACTTACCTTTTATCTATCTCCCCAGATATTCCCTTTCTACATTCCTGAGCTATTGAAAAAATTCCTTTTGATGTTTGCCCTGTTGGTTAATCACAAAATCATAGAGTCTTCAAACTGAAAGGAATCCTTATTGATCATTTCATTTTGAATGACTTAGCATAATTACTTTATTTTGTAGATGAGGAAACTGAGTCAAGAAGAAGTTACTTGACTAAAAAAAGATCACCCAACTCCTACTGTATTTCAGATAATAGCAGCATCCTATTTTTCTCTTTCTGTCTTTGTGAGCATCTGAACTGCCTTTTTGTGTGTGTGTGCTTGCATCCTTTCTGTACTTCTTCCCTTTTTGCTTTGGCCTTCATGGTTTTTTGGGTTTTTTTTTTTTTTTTTTTTTTTTTTTTTTTTTTTTTTTTTTTTTTTTGGTGCTGGGGATCAAACTCAGGACCTTGTGCTTGCAAGACAAGCACTCTAACCACTGAGCTAAATCCCCAGCCCCAACTTCATGTGTATCTTGGCTTGTTTTCTTTTTTTCCCCCAGTACAGTACTAAGGACTGAACCCAAGCCCTGCATACTGAGCTACACCCCCAGCCCTAAATTGCCCAGCTGATTTGAACTTGCAGTCTGCCTGCCTGGCCTCCTGGCGGGCTGGGATTACAGGCACATAGCACCACATCCACTCTAACGGTTCGTTTTCTTGCACGATCAGGTAACATTGCTTCTGGGTTTTGTTATTTCTCTGTCTCATTAAAAGCAAGTACTCACATTGGTTTCCACTCAGATCCTTTCTGAAGAGCCCTGGTTCTTCAGTTGTTCCCATGTACATGCTGACAGGCGGTTGCTTTTTGCTTTGCCTTGTTTTTCTGGCTGTAGTTGCTTCTCTCCTTAATAAAATTACATCTCCAAGTTCTGGTAAGTAGACTAGTGTTTAAATTGATGGTAAAACCATTTTTGTCACAGAATTCTGTGTTACTTTATGAATTTCCCAGTAGCTTAACCAGTAAGACACTAAGATCATCTCCATATTCAGAAAATTATACAGGATGTGACCAGTTAAGAGGATTTTTGTGTTCTCTTTCCATAAACCAAAGGCAGATCCAATTCAGATCAAAACTGGGTGTGAACCTGGCCCACGTAGATTGCACATCTTGCCTCGGTGCAGGAGCAGAGGGGTTTTGAAATCCCCAGTTTTACATGTGGGTCAGCAGACTCACGGTGACCTTGGAATTCCAGGGCTGATGCAAACCCTTGGGCTACACTGTGACTCAGATGCCCTCACAAAGGCCCCTTCCTTGTGATGAAGGGTGCTTATGAGGGAAAGCTCGTCTGACACTTGGCAGCTGGGTGACCTTAGCTCTCATCAGCTCTGTGAGTCTCAGTTTCTTCATATTTTAAATAAGGAAACTGGGTTACAAAGACCACTTAGGGATTTTTCTCATTTACTATCCATTCAATCAATAATGCCATAACTTAAGGCCAAATATGAATACCAGAAACTGAAATCAGATTTATTTCAGATATAAAACTAATTAACAGAGAAGCAGAATTCTGATTACACTGGGAATTTTCAGAAACTGTCCCAATTTGAAATATTTGAATCTGTTTTCCCCATACAGTCATACCTTGGTACTTGACTGGTTGGAAACTCATTGAATTTGGTATTCAGCATGCAAGCTAGAACTTGTTGGTGTCAGTCACCTGAACTGCTCCTCTTTCCAGCCAAAATAGTTTGTTGGTTACTTGTCATTTTTTTGATATTTGTTGCACCTCCCAGAATAATCAACCACCAGTACCAGAGTACCACTGTCTGTAATCCCCACATCCTTGTGTCAGACCATATGGCCAGTTTGGGGCTCAGAGTATTCGAACCATGTTATTGCCCTTAGTCTTTTCAAAAACGTTATTAAAGTTTCATGGAATTCTGCCCTGACTGAGGTATACTCCTTGAAGCATCAGTGCAGAAAAATTGTCTCAAATAGGTCCCACCCCATATATTTTTCTAAATAGGAAATTTGCACCCTGGGTTTGTTTTTGCTATTGAAATTCCTTTATTTTTTATTCTTTAAGACTTAGTTTCAAGCAGGAAGCAAAATGTAATATGATAGGAATGATCATGACCACTCACAAAACTACCCAGTTACTTAAACCACATTAAATTATCACTGTATCCAAAGTCTTAGTAGAAACTGTCACCTTTGGAAGAGGATCAGATAAGAGCTAATTGGTGACCTCATAATAATCCCTCAGCAAAGTGCTCTATTTGCCAAAATCTAAAGCCTATTGACCAGTTCCATAATGGAGGGGGGGAGGGCAGCTCTTTAGAGAACAGACTGTTTTGTGTTTATATATAAACATTCCAGCATTGAACTGTGATAAGGAGCTCAAAGGTGATTTATGGAAAAATAGAGTTTTATCCAACTTTTGGAAATAGGAATATCCCATATATTTTTGGTGGTAAAAATATTTTCTATTTTTAAAGGTTTGTGAGTAAGAGCAGTACATTTTAGAATGCAGTGAGGATGCAGAATAGTTCCACTGTGTGTTAGGGTTTTCAGGCTTGAGCGGAATCCACAGGCTGCTTTTCCAACTTTGGATAAACTCACCTGGCCTCAGTTACCAGATTTCACTTTACCCACCCATTCATGCTGACAAATGGCACACAGAGACAAAATGCAACCTTTCATGGCTGTCTAGCCAAGCAAATGCAAGCTAAATTATACTGGAAATCATTTCACAATGTGTGACCATTTGGATTCTTCCATTTCCACTCATTTATTCCTAGTGAGTGGCAGGTGGCTTTGTTCAACATGAATTGGGTCTTTGGGTTAGACTTTTACAGAAGGAGCCATTTGTCAAGTGCAGCACCTCTTCATCAAAGTATTCCTAACAGTGGTGCAGAATCTAGATGTTACACAATGGCTCAGGCATGCTTGTTTTGAAATGGAAGGTAACTTGACAAATCAGAGGGAAAGAATTGGCTGATGCATAAAGAAATTTGATAGGAAAGAGCCTTTTCTTTCTTTTTTTGGTCAAGTCACTAGTGACCTGTCTTGCTCCCCCTGTAGATTTAGTTCCGTGAGGTGCTGAGGGAGTGAAGGTAAACCGGTACAGAAGAATCATTTGTGCCCTTTTCCCAGTCCCACAGATCTCCCCTGGCTGCGGGCCTGAACATGACACTGCAATTTCCTGGTGCCACACACGAGTAATAAGCAGCTGTTTCTGAAACTCTGGTTTGGAAGAGGCAGCACTAGGTTATTTTTTAACTTAATTGTAATTTTTGATTGGTCTGCAAGAAAGTAAATCAAATAAAGTCTGTTGTCTTAGTCTGCAAGAAAGCCATAGGCCTCAAATTCCAGTGCTGACCATCTTGACCAGAATAGAAGAGGGAGAAAAATGTGTGTATCCCCAAGCTGTCAGTTCAACCAGGCAGCTTTCGTGGGCTGCCTTCACATAAGAAGGGTGAGCATATTTGGTGTGTTTGTCAGCTGACTGGATCATTGAGGGTGACATTCGACAGTCCCTTGAGTTCTGGAAATATCTGAAGTGACAGTGAAAAAATTTTGTAGAGAGACTGCAAAAGTGAAAAATAGCAAAACCTGGAAGAAGACAGCGGCTGCATCTTGTCCTTGTCTTACAGGGTGATAAGATGGCATAATTTTAAATTACGAATGGAACTTTATATTTTTTGAAGACCTAGTCAGTATGACACCTCTGAAGTTGTCCTATATGCACATTCCCCAAGTGCATAAATCAGACTGGTACCTTCTTTAGGATAAGAAATTAAGTTTAATGGAAACCAGAAACAAACTCTGTCCCTCTAGTTGGACATCTGCCTCTTTTCAAGGCATTAGGTTAGTTAGGTATGTGGAAAATATGGAGGGGATCAAGTACAGGGGCTGAGGAGATGGGGGGCAGCTACATATGTTTTCTGCTAATTATCTCATCATAACTTTGTTCACTAGACAAGAACTGTGGGGGAAATAAATGGAGAGATAAACCAAACCTCAGTTTAGAAGCATTTCACTAACATTCATGACGTGTCCAGTTGACCACCTGGTTAAGTAAAACCAGCCTTATAATGCTAAAGATGAAATATCCTTTAACTTTTGATGGATCGTTATAAAGGTGTGTTAACCTGTGGCTAATTTAATTGCAAAGAGGAGCATGAAAGACAATTTTCAGGTTTTGCTAAGATGTGGTCTTATATGAGTGATTCACATCAAGTTTGACATGTGCTATCTCCCCCCAGCATTTTGATCTTAGCCAAATTAAGTATGCTTGTTCTAAATCAGTCTCTTATTTATGGCAGTATCAGGGGGAATGGATGGGATGGCTTTACCTTAATTTCTATTGACCTTATCCAAACAGAACAATTTGATGCCTTTTTAAAAATGACACACCAACTTCATACCTTTTTCCTCTTACTCCTGCTGTAAATCTTACACATTTGAAGGCAGAGATGAGTTTCAATCATAGAGAATTTGTTTAGACAAAGGTAAGTAGTAAAAGGCTGTTAGTTCTTGATCACTTGCTCTAACCTAGACAGTGAGCCAGGTTAGTTTCAGTATATTAAATCTGAGCTCTCCTTCAGTCCTATAAGGCAGATATTATCCTTATTTTTCAGTTAGGGAAACTGAGGCTCAATAAGGTTAAGTAATTTGCCAAAGTCACAGCTGGAAAGTGGATAAGCTAGAATCTGTACTCAGATCACCCTTTCTTTTCCCATTTAGTTCCTCTGCTTTTCAATACTCAGATACAACTATGTTCTGAAGGAATACTTTGGAATGTCAGCCGCTTTGGAAGACACTTTCATGTATCAAACAACTGTGCAGTGGAAAAGTATACCTAAGTCTTCAAGAAGCAAAAATAATACCATAGCTATATATTTTCTTTTTAAAATAAGAAAATTGCATTTTCTTTGGCCAGTTTTATTAAGGAAGTACCTTTATGGTTTACTTTGTCCTGGTGAGGTCTGGCTTGCCCGCTGTGATATCAGAATCCCCTAGATCAACTCTAGCAAGAGTACCCAGTTAATAGGATTTCTCCATACTGGACCTTGTAGAGAACTGTGTTCACTAGCAAGCAATAGCAGATTAGAGTTAACATAGCAGATCCTCAGGCCTGCCGTTCTTCAGAGCTGTGGGCTCCTTGGCTAGGAGACTTTGACTTTGCCCCACCCCTCATCATTTTCCAGGGCCATGGCATCCTAGCAGCTCTTTCCTACTCTTTGTTCGCAGCTGGAACCTGACGGCAGTAGGTCACCTTTGGTTTTGAGGCCACAGTCTCTCTAGTGTTTGTGGAATAGGTTCTAACCTAAATCACACCAAGATGCCTAGGAAGTGGGAGTAAAAGGAGTAAGGCTGTGGGGATGGTGGAGAGGACGTGGTAGGCTAGACGCTTGATGCATTTCTGAGCAGTTGTCCAAAGCAGACATGTGTAAGAACCCCTGGAGATAGTACACCTGGGACCCACTTTCCACAGGATCAAACCTGTAGACCAGAAGCCAGAGAGCTGGAATCTGTTCCCAGTGCTGCTAGTAGTTGTATTCAAAGACAAAGTTTAAACCTTATAAGTATATCTTTACCATAGGAAAATTATAAGTTTTCCTTTCTGTAGTATCAAAGGAAGATTTATAAATTCTAAAATAAATTTCAGAATATTACCTCGCTTTTCTTGAAGGAAAAATTCCAGCAGCTTCAGGCATTTGGGACATGGTCATAACTGTGCTTCTTCCTAAACAACACAGCCACATGACATCGAGGCATCCCCAAGACATGCCTGCTGACAACCAAGGAAGACAAAAAAAGCTGCCTTGGTCAGTCAGCAGAGACTTGGGTGCCTGGCAGGGAGTATTTAAAATGAGTAGCAGATTGACTCTTTGCCCTCAGGCAATTTATAGTCTTTTAGGTTGCTTCTGTAAAATTGCCAGTTTTGTAGGACTATATGTTCAGTGTACTATTGGAAAACAAAATAATCATATGTTAAACAATAGCAACAAGTACAAAATAACATCTAGTTCTATATTAAGTTATGTGATATAAAAGTAAATAGGGAGAAGCACAATTGGTCTGTGGCAGCTGAAGTAACCAAAGATGGCTTTCAGATGAAGCCAGAATAATCTGAGCCATGCAGGCTATGTGAAATTTAAACAAGTGTTAAGAAAAGTAGTAAAACTCTCAAGAGAGGAGAGGACATGGCTGAAGGCACAGGAGCAAGGGAGCGTATTCTGGACAGGAGAGTTTGCTCACGACATGGAAATGACTTGGACTAGATAGTGTGGCGTCAGCGGTTCTTGTATCCCAAGAGAAATGTAAGCTCCAGTGTTATCTAGTTACTCTTGCATTGAGTGTCTGGGACGACATAATTTTATGAAATGAATGAGTGAGACGCTTTGACTTATGATAAAGTAAGAATTCACCAAGGATTAACGGAAAAGATGATGCTATCATACATTATGGCACGCATATGCAAGTGGTACCTAAAGCTGATTAATGTGTATGCTGGATGGGCCAAAGGAAAAAGACTGGCATATGGAAATAAAATCAATACATTCTTTCATTAATCTGGAATAGGCTGGAGAAAAAGAGAGTTAGATTGTAGACATTTAAAAGAAATACCATAAACCTCAAAAATTTTATGCTGATTGAAAGAAGCCAGTCACAATAAAACACCTATTGTATGATCCCATTTATATGAAATAGGCAAATTTATAGAGACAGAAAGTAGATTATTGGTTCCTAGGACTTGGGGGGGAGCAGAGAAAGAGGAAAATGGGATGACTATTAATGAGTATGGGGGTTAGGGGAAGATGGATGAAATGGTCTAAAATTGATTATAATAATGGTATACAATTCTATGAATAAACTAAGGATCATAGAATTGTACATTTTTAATGGTTGAATTATATGGTATACAAATTATATTTCAATAAGGTGTTATTAAAAGACAGGGAGAGGGAATCAAAATATAGTGAATGACAGGAAATGTATGTTTAATGGAGAAAATGGGTCATCACAGTAGATTTCATAATTTCCAATTTGATTTTCAATGAAATAATTATGGCCACTAACAGTATTATTGTTTAATGTTGTTTTAGAAACTCTGATACAATAAACACAAAATAGAAATGGAAGATATAATATTAGAAAGGAAAAAATAGTCTTTTACTTTCAGAAAGCCCACAGAAATCGCCTAAAAATGACTAGCATTAATGAAATATAAAAAAATTGTCATATGTAAGATGTACACAAATTTCAATATATTCTAATATCAGAGTAATAGCTATAAGAAAAAATATTTTAAAATTTAACCTTGAAATAACCTAAGTAGTAAATGTGAAGGGAAGAAAACAAATTTTTATTAAGCAATAATAAATGAAGATTTAATAAAATGGAGATGTATCAGGTTCTTTGGTAGGAAGACTAAACATTATAAACATATAAATTCCCAAATTAATTTTCAAAACCTTATTAAAGTACATAGGTAGGAAAGAATATAACATTGGCGGCACTGTAAATTTGGTGAAATATTTCAAGAACCTTTGAAATGTTCAAAGAAATTTTCTAGAGAGAGAAAAGGCTTTCTGCACAAGGTGCCCAATCTTTTCCTTTAGATCCTAGATGAAAACTCTCATTCTTCCTCAAAGTTTTCTTCACATTCCCAGTTTCTTCAAAAAACCGATACTCAGCGAGTTTCCAGACTGTTCAGTATCCTGGTTCCTCTCTTTAAATGTGTCATTAACTTTGGTTATTTAAGAAAAAAGTAAAATAAGGAAAACTAAACTCAACTGAAGTATTGTTACCACAATTTGGAAATAATCCTATGACACATTGCAAAGTGTTTGCTGGTGGTTGGGTATATGATTTGGTAGTGGTTATTTCTTAGAAAGCATGTATCATGTGTAACATGCCTTACTGAGGTTTATCAGAGTTAATGGCCCCTCAGAGAACAGAAATCTATCCACAGCTTCCTACAGGTTAGAGAGAGAGAATTAAGTTAAAGAGTGACGGAAAACATACTAGACCGATTCAGATAATAGCCAGGATAATTTCTAAATCCTTAAGAAAAAAGCTCTACTCTTACAAAGCAGTAAACTTGATTTTTCTGTTTACTTTCTTCATTTTAATGAAAAAATAATATTATTTTTTAAAATCCAAAGACTGTGTACAAAATGTGTACAAAATGATAGGCTTGCTTCTCTGATTTGTCCTCCACCCTAGAGTTATAATTACTTGTAAATCATCATGGTATTGTTCCTGAGATTTAAAAACCACCTCAGTTTCTCTCTACTACAGCTTCATTTTTTTGTAAAAGACATGAATACATTCTTTGTGTTCTTTTATTTTTGTATTCCTAGTCACTACTGCTTGCTTACCTGAACATTGTAATCTTTCTGTAGCTATGATTTATTTACTATATTTCCCAGTTAGTTGTATGTAAAATTGTGATTTTAACTATGTATTTATTTGAAAGTATTAAGCTAGCTTTCTAGTTTATTTTCAGCTATTTCCAAATCAAATTTAATCTCTATTTTTTCTTCTACCCAAATTAGCATGTATATGTATGTGCATCGATGACAGAAAAATAAAGGCAGATTGTTATCTTGCTAGTGTGAAAAGTGCTAAAGTCTTTGAAGCCCATGAATAGTACCTAAAAGTGGGGAGGGAGGTAGTTTAAACTCATGGGTGTTTGCCAGCTGGCAGGAGAGACAACGTGGGGAAGCAGATAGCAGACCTGGTGGGATAAGTGTCAAGTGGACAGCATGAAGCAAGCAAGAAGCCCCCATTCAGAGCCAGAACCATTATCATGTTGGAATTTAGGCTAATTTTAGTAGATTTTTTTTAAATAAAGAAGTAAAAACTCGGGATTCTTTTAAAAATTATAGGCTGAAAATGGCCCTCTTACTGCTACATTGGAACCTCTTTATATTCTTATACTTACCAGCAGCAAAAGGAACCTATTTTTCTACATTTGCTCTTGGAGGAGATGATGAAAAACTATCCCATGATTGCATCAGAGGAAAGATGTTACTGAATTTACCATATAAACTTCTACATTTTTATTTTCCCAGTATGTGTTCAGTCTGTTTTAGAAAACCCACCACACTCCTCTTAACACCACACCATAACTGTGAAGTTGGTCTATATAAGTGGGTCCACTTTTGTTGGTCCTCAGTCCCCTCCACCAACTACAAAGAAAGAGGAATGCAAAAGAAGTTCCACCAACTTTATTTTCCAACCTCCAGTGGTTTAAACCAGAGTTCTTTTGGGGCAAAAATTCTATATCTTTTCTTCCTCAGAGTTGCTGAGAAATTATAATTAGAGGTTTTCCTGTTGTGTAAAGGAAAGGAATTCCTTTCGTTTCTTGCTAGACTTCTATTCTCAACGAATTTTCTTCCCTGTCCCATTTCTCTTTCTGCAGGTGATAGAGGGAAAACTGGCTCCATTCTTGGGCAAGGTCATTAAATTTGCCACCTCGCACGTGTACAGCTGCAGTCTCTGCAGCCAGAAGGGGTTCATCTGCGAAATCTGTAACAATGGAGAGATCCTCTACCCTTTTGAGGATATTTCAACCAGCAGGTACAGAATATTTTATCGTATAAAAGAATGCCTGAGAATGTCACATGCAGTCTTATTTGGCCAGATCAGGCCAATTCTTAACGAAGTACTCTGTCTCTTACCCAGGAACACATTTCCTTTGTTCTTAGAGAACGTGTTTCATCTTCTGGTTTCCTATATTCATATCCAGCCCTTACTCTGCTACCTTTATCCAGAATGAGATAACAGAGTTGCAAAGAAACATCACCTAACTCTGCCTTGTTGAGTAACGAAGAGTGTTCAGATTCTGTTTTAGGATGAAGATTCAGGAAGATGAATCCTCACCATAAGCAGTGGTGATGGGTGGTGGGAAATTGCCCTCTCACAGGAAGGCTAAGACTGGATCACCTGCTAGAAATACGGCTAGAGAACCCTGTGAGCAGCTGCCTGCTCACTACAGGCTGGTCTCCACAGATACACTGCAGTGTAGCGATGAAAGTTTTAGGACACAAAGGAGAGAAAAGTAGGTGTTTATGTGGGATTACTTGTTTAACCAAAGTAATATTTGGGCATCAGCACATCCATTGATTTATGGATGATTTTCTCCCACTAATTTGAGATCAGGGTTCTTATTATTGCTTTTCTTGAATCAAAAAATGATACGTATCACTTTTCATCCCAAAGCATAACAGAAATACATGCCGTTTGTGTCTGTGCACTACTGGCTTCTTTGGCCATGAGTGTCATGGACCATTTCCCACCCTGGAGGGCTCACTCACACTGTGGTTCAGAGCAGAAGGTAAGGCATATAGCCAGGGAAAGTCGAAGCATGTGGGGCAGAGCTAAGATGGTAAGAGTTGACTCAGCCCTTTTGGCCTCTTTTTAAACCCAAAGACTATTTGTAAACTTTCAGGAACTTCGGTTAGCCCCACACAAATGCATAGAAACACACAGTCACCCAGCCTCCAGCTCCCTGAGTACAGGTAGTTAGCTCATAGCCTAGGAATAAGATACCTCCAAAAAATGTACATCACACAAAAACTTATACACAAACATTCATATAAGTAGTATTCATAATAGACAAAAAAGTGAAAACAACTTAAATGTCTTTCAACTGATGAATAAACAAAATTTGGTATAGCCATGCAGTGAGATATTACTCATCCTTTAAAAGGGAATATAGTACTGATACATGCTTCAACATGGAATAACCGTGAAAACAAACCAAGTGAAAGAAGTTAGACATGAAAGGGCACATATTATATGAAATGTCCAAAATAGGTAGATCCATGGAGATAAAGTAGATTAGTAGTTGCCTGCAACTTTAGGAAAGGGAAAGAGGAAAAACTACTAATAGAGACAGGATTGTTCTTTATGATGAAAATGTTCTAGAATTTAGATTGTGGTGATGGCTGTACAGTTTTGTGACTGCACTAAAAATCAGTAAACTAGATACTTTAAAAAGAGTGACTTTATGGTATGTGAGTGATTGTAATAAAAATTAAAATGAAAATCTTTCCAATTGAATAAGCCATATGCTGGGCCACAAAGTAAGTCTCAGTAAATTTTAAAAGTCTGAAACTATACCAAGTATTTTCTCTAGCACATAGAATTAAAGATCTAGAATAGAAAAGCATGTGGGAAATCCCATAATATTTGGAAACTAAACAGTACACTTCTAAATAACCATGGGTTAAAGAAGAAATCCTGAAGGAAAATTTGAAATATTTTGAAATGAATAAAAATGAAATACAGAAAATCAAAATATAGTGAATTCAGTTGAAGTAATGCTCCGAGTGAAATTTATAGCTAAAACGCCTGTATCTGAAAAAAGAAAGCTCTCAATAACATAAAATTCTGCCTCAAGAAACCAGACTAATCTGGGCATGGTGGCGTATACCTATAATCCCAGCACTTGGGAGGCTGAGGCAGGAGGATTGCCATGAGTTTGAGGCCAACCTGGGCTACACAGCCTGAACTACATAGTGAGACCCTGTCTCCAAAAAAGAAACTAGACTAAGAGAAACAAATTTAATCCAAAGCAAGAGGAAGAAGGGAAGGAAGGAATAACAATTAGAGCAGGTATCATTAAAATAGAAAACAAAAACTGGCAACTTTTAAACAGACAAGCAAAATGGACAACTTTGTAGAGCTGGTTTGACCCGGAAAATAAGAAGAAAAAATGCACATTGCCAAATGAGGAATGGAATGGTACAGAAAAGAATTATAAAAGAAAGCTGTAAACAGCTTTATGCCAACAAATTACACAATTTAGATGAAATGGAAAATTTTCCAGGAAGACAAATTACCAAAACTGACTGAAGAAGATATAAAATCAATTCTCTAAAAAGATGTAACACCCTTAACATATAGGAACAGAGTCAAAATATGAGACAAAAGCAGATGAAATTCAAGGAAAAATAGATGATTCCACTATGATAATTAGAGACTTCAATACCACACTATCTGTAACTGACAGATCCAGCAAGCAAAAAAATCAGCATATACAGAGTTAAACTGAACAGTACTGCTGGTCACCTGGGTCTGACTGACATTTGTAGAGTATTTCATGAAACAACAACAGAATACACATTCTGATCAAGTGCATGTGGAACATTGACCAAGACAGACCACTTTCTGGATCAAAAAACACATCTGAACAAATCTGAAAAACTACAAACCATCCAAAGTATGTTCTTAGACTATAATAAAATTAACTAGAAACCAATAACAGAATGTTTCCCAGAAAACCCCAGAATATTTGGAGATTAAACAGAATATGTCTAAACAACATGAGTTGGTAACTTATGTCCATACAAAAGCTTGCATAGATGTTATGGAAGCTTTATTCATAAGTGCAAAAACTGGAAGCAACCAAGATGTCCTTCAATAAGTGAATGGACAGACCAACTATGGTATCTTCCTATGATTGAATATTATTTAGTAATAAAAGAAATGAGCTATCAGACCACAAAAAGACATGGACAGATCTTAAATGCATACTGCTAAGTCAGAAGCCAGTTGGAAAAGGCAGCATACTGTATGATCTCAACTCCATGACATTCTGGAAAAAGCAAAACTACAAGAAGACAATAAAAAGACCAGTTGTCAGGGGCTCTGAGGCTGGGGCAGGCTAAGGAGTTAAAACAATTTTAAGGCAGCAAAACTGTTCTGTATATTGTGGTGGTACATACATGGCATCATTCATGTGTCAGAACCCATAGAACTGTACAGCACAAAGTGAACCTTAATTTAAAATATGCACTTTAGATAATGATGAATTGTAACAAAGGTGCCACACTACCATAGTAAGACGATCATAACAGAGGGAAAGAGGCAGGTGTCGGGGTACATAGGGAATACGGAAACTATGTTTGTGAATCTCTAACTGTTCTAAAAAATAAAGTCTATTAAAAATTTTTAAATTTATCCATATAAATGGTTGACTCTTAAAGCTGAACAGTTTTTAATAACTTTATTTGAACAATTTTAGATTTACAGAAGATTTACAAATAAAGTACAGAGAGTTCTCTATATCATACACCCAATTTCCCCTGTCATATCTTACATTAGTGTGGTACATTTGTTATAATTAGTGAACCAATATAGACATATTATTAGCTAACATAGTTGTTTTTTTCTAGATTGCCTCCTTAATGTATTTAGTAGTCACATCTCCGTAGAGCCCTCTTTAGCTGCAACAGTTTCTCAGATTTTACTTTTTTTTGATGATCTTGACAGTTTTGAGTTCTGATCAAGTATTTTATACAGTCTTTCTGTTGGGGTATACCTGATATTTTTCTTTCTTTGACTGGGTTTTATAGGCTTGGGGAGAAAGACTACAGAGGGTAAGGACCATCTTCATCACTTAGCACATGTCCGTACTGTCAGCATGACTTGCCACTGCAGTGTCTGTGTCAGGCCCCCCGCTGTGGAACTGCTCTTCCTCCTCTCTCTGTACTGCATCACCATATACAGCTTGCTCTTAAGGAGGGAGGAGGTATGTTCCATCCTCTTGGGAGCAGAACATGAAAAACATCATTTGGGCTTCTTCTGTAGGAGATTAATCTCTTCATCCCCATTATTACTTATTTTCCAGTTGTTTGTTTGCTTGTATCAGCGTGGACGTGAGGAGTTATTTTATACTTTGGCTTGTACGTAATGCTATTTTATTTTATTGTTCAAACTTCTCCCAGCTTTGGTGATTCAGGTCCTCAGCTGGCTCCTTCTGACACATATACCCCCCACTGCCTCCTAGTCATTGTGGAGTTTTTGTTTGGAATATGTGTCATTTTGTTTTGAAGGGTTTGTTTGTGTAAAATGTTCTTTGTGGCACTACAAGATGGTCCAGGCTCACACTCGTCTTTTAGATTTCTAACCCTAGTCTAAGACATGGCCATCTGTCCAAGGAGCGCTGACTGATTCTACAAGAGAATGACATCAGAAACCGGGATCTGAGCATGAGGGTTTACACACATTTTAAAGCCCTATACCCCAAGATCTGTCCCTTGACTAGAGCAGAGGTGCCACTCTGCACATCAGAATCTCCCTTTAAGACTTGGCTTATCTAAGTCCAGGAATCTGTGTCATCAAAGATTTTATGACTCTGAATCATCACCAGAAGAAAGGTAGCTATTGACGTTAGAGGTGCTGGATTCTCTCCAAAATGACCTCAGTATCTCATGTATACACTCCTGGGACTCTGTGCCCAGTCGGAGAGAATACGGGGTGGCCATTTAGGATCCTGTTTCAGTGTCTGTGTCTGAAAGAGCCCTGACAAGCTTTCCTGACATTCCAGGTTGGTAATACCCAAGGAACGTTTTGAGAGTCCTCTTGTTTCCAGTTAAATGCTGGGAACAGTTTGTATAACTCTACAGGAAAAGGCAAAAAGAAACATTAATAAAAAATGTATGAAAGTAAAACATTAGTCGGAAATACCAAGTTGCTGATTTAAAACATGTCCATAAAGAAATATTGAATAAATAAATGTGATAAATAAAAATAAATTTGGATGGTGGATAAATCTTGAAATCCGAGTACTGTAACTGAGATTTCTGTGAAGTAATATGATGTCTCGGATTTTTCTCAAAATAATCTGATGTGGGGATGGGTGCAGATATAAGATTGCTAATCATTGAAACTAGGTCATAAATACACAAGGATTTACTGTTATTCTATTTTTAATATATTTGAAGTTTTTCATAATCAGACATGTTTTACAGTCTGCAAAAATAGAAATGAGGTATTTAGTGAATTTTTTACCGTATATCCTTGACCATACTGTTAAATTCAGTACATCTGAATACTCAGAAATATACTCATTTTTAGATCCAAGTATCATTTGAATAGCATAGTTACAGTTTGGTAAAAAAAAATTTTTCCCAAGTAAATGGGCTATTGAGCATAGTATGTGGTGTGTGTATGTGTGTGTGCTATAGACACCACGGTGAACATCTATGCTTCTTGCTCACAAACACTTCATAGTCAAGTAGGGACCAGACAAGACTTTAGACAGTTCTTTTAAAATGTGGGAGAGGGAGGAGGGAGGGGAAGGGAGAGGACATAAAAAAAGGATCAAGATGTGTGATGAACATGTACTAATTCCCCACAATGAATGTAATCATTATGCACTGCAGACATGTACTAATAAAAATAAAATTTTAAAAAATAATAAAGTATAGTCAGAGCACAGAAGAAGGGAGTGGATCTGAAACTCCAAGAAGGGATCTATTAGCCATGCAAGTGATGTGCATTATAGGTGACATTAAGTTTTATAATTTCTAAAAGTATGAGGGAGCTCCATGTTAAGCTCTTAAGCACTGATCCAGGCCTGCAGTATTCGAATACACTCAGTTTTAACATGCTTACTTGACTCTGAACATATTTTTAGTAACTGTTTGCAGTACATAATGTTTCCACTCCTTTTGTGCAGTAGGTATGTGTACATAACACATCTCAATTCCTTTCATTTTTCCCTCTTCTCCCCCCCGCCCAATCTCTTGATCCCCTGCCCTTTTGAAAAAGATCTAGCTCCCTACTTCCTACTACCTATTTTTTATTTTGCTCTTTATAATCTAGGTTTCTCATATTAGAGAAACCATGTGATATTGAAGCTTGTGTGCCTGATTTATTTATTTCACTTAACATTATGGTCTCAAGGTGCATCTCTGTTTTTCTACAGATGACTCAAGTTTATCTTTCTTTATGGCAGAGTAGTATTCCATTGTGTGTAAATACCACATTTTCTTTTTCTATTCATCTGTTGATGGATGTATAGGCCACTTCCAAGATTTAGCTATTGTGAATTGTGCTGCTATAAACATGGGCATGCATGTATCACTATAATATGATGTCTTTAACTCTTTTGAGAAGATACCTATAAGGGGAATAGCTGGGTCAAATGCAATTTCTAGTTTTAGTTTTGTTTGTTTTTGCTTTTTAGGAATCTCCATACTGATTTCCAACAATGTAGAAGAGTTCCTTTTTCTCCACAGCCTCACCACTATTTGTTACTATTTGATTTCTTGATGGTGGCCATTTTTTCTATGATACAATGGAATCTTAGTATTGTTTTAATTTGCATTTCTCTAATGACCAGAAATGTTTAGCATTTCTTCATGTATTTAATGACCATTTGTGCTTCTTATGTTGGTCAACTCAGACTTTCTTTTCCTTATTCAGTTAATCAGTATTCAGAAGGAAGATTCGTAAATATGTAGTTTGAAAATATGCCCTGCTCTTAATTTTTATGGCCCGTCCTTGGCCCACGTAGAGGACGTGCTGGGGTTACAAGGGAATGGCATTCGGACTTACTAGTAGAGCGGCAGCAGTTTCCATATCTCATCGTTTCATCCTTCTGCCAGTCCTCTCAGGACTGCCAGCACTTTCAGTTTCTTTCGTTTTTCTGTTTCTTATTGTGGTGCTGGGGACTAAACCCTACCCCCAGCCTGTTTTGTTAAATTTTTTGTTTTTGAAATGCAGTCTCACTAAGGGATTAAGTTGCCCAGGCTGGGCTAGAATTTGTGATGCTCCTGCCTCAGCTTCCCAGAGTGCTGGGTTACAGTGGTGTGCTGCTTACTTTCATTTTAACAATTAAAAAACCCTGGCTCGCAGAGGACAGTTGTCTCATCCCGAGAGATAAGGCCAAAATATGAACTCAAATACATCTGCCTCCAAAACCTGTTTGTTTCATCACACATTACTGCTTCTGTATTTGTAGTCTTCAAATTGGTTCAAGTACACTCCCTAAAATTCACTTGAAAAAAATATGTACCTCTATATTTAAAGAATCCTCTTCTAACACGGATTGTTTTGAATCGCCTCTTTATTCATTTGGAGCTTTCTGCACATGGACCAGCGAGCCAGGGGATGGGGAGAAGACCGGCCTCTGCTGCGACACAAGAGAGGCCTGTTGAGGCGGGCTGTGGAGCCAGAGGTCTGCCGTTCACAGGATAATGCCCACAGTTTCACCTGGAGTTACTGTTTTTTCTCAAACACAAAATAAATACCTACTTGTCTTTAACCTAAATAAGAAAACTCTAAAATCCAAATTGCAAGATTTTAGACACAATAGGAAGATCCTGAATCACAAGACTGCTTTCCTTAAGCCTAATCCAGCGTTTACCTCCCAGAGGACTACAAGGAAAGCCCAGCTTTGGGAGAGATAAACATTCTGTTAAAACAATGGCAGAACCCCACATCCTAAAGAAACAGAAATAACACCACATGCCCTCTTGGAGAACGAGACATGAGGGCTCTAATTTTTTGAGGACAAGTCAGAAGACTAGGCTGATGCAGCGCTAAGACTAAAGGCCAAACAGTGAGTAGACAGGCAAAGCAAGCAGCCATCTAAAGCCTCATAGTGACCCAAGGCATAATTTTGTTTTGTTTTGTTTGTTTTTAATCCTTAAATTGCCTCCTGTGTAGCTTTGTTTCTGACATCTCTACACATCGTTAATCTTTTCTCCTTATTTAGGACACCTACCCTAATGCTGCTAAGGAGACCATCTTGCTTTGAACTTTCTGTGAAGTTGCCTTTCCTGAATCTTGAAATGCATCACGAACACACAAACACTTCACCTTAAAAACACTCAGCGTGCATTTTAACATGAGACTTGTGAAGTCAGCCAGCCATCATAAATCAGTTCCATGCTTTCTGTCCTGGTCCACCAGCTTCGTTACCTGTTTCAATGGACATGCAAGTCATCCTCACAGGTTTTCCAATAGGGAACATACTGTACTTGGAGACCTTATGACCCCCATACCTTTTGGAGCTGTATTCAGATGTGGATATTCTATTAGAAGAATACACTTAACACTGAGTTTGGTGTCCTTCATATAGTATACATTCCACAAATATTTAATAGTTGGTTGAGCTTTGCAAGGTAGCAGTATCATAGCCAATGAGGTTTATTTGAGATACAATTATTGCTAATTAATATTTGGTTCAGCTTCCCCATGTATATGTACATTGAGAAGAATACTGAAAAAGCTTTTTAAATAAACTAGTTAAGGGAATTTAAAATACTTCCAAAGATAGAGGAGTATAGCAAAAATCTAAAGTAATACCACAGCATTATATGTAAGGTTGAAGCAGTTGACTTACCGTTTCAGGTATTTCTCGGACAGAAGCATCAGCCTGGTGTAGTCAACAACCTTCACTCACCCTTGGGAAGGCATTAGAAACAGTGTTCTTGCTGTGTGTTGGAGGGGATCTGCAGCATATTGGTAACCCTTCTAAAAGGGTTCACTTTTTTAAATGCCAGGATTCAAAAGTACAACTTTTCTTTGTGTGCAAGTAACTGATCATTCCTTCTCCTCCTCCAAGAAATAATGGCAAGCAAGACCTTGAACTTATTAATCCAAACTCTTACCGGTTGAGTTAACCTACTCTGCCACCATATCCAGTCTGCACACACTTAACATTTCCCACATCCATCTTAAAATTAACATTGACCTCATGGCAAAGTCCACTGCGGGCACGTTTCTAACAGAGCTCATCATCTTCTTCATGTTTAAAAATCTACTTTGTCAGCGTACAGCAAAGAAGGTCTTCCAAAAAATATAGTCCGAGCCCCACTGCTTGCATCCATCCAGCCATACTCCAGAAGTGCCCAGTTTGCACTGAACGTCACGGAGACGCCTCCCAACACACTTGACCTTTTGAACTGGTCTTTTTAATTTCTTATTTCTTTGCCATTCATACCACCCTTTCCCTGAGGACCTAAACTTACTGGAGCATGAACATCGTTCCTTGCCTTGGCACTTTCTGTCCTCCTTTAGGCTCCATGCGCACATGAAGCTCAAATACCTAACTGTAGCCAAATCTTACAAAGGTTTGTCTAAAAAGAAAGAACTTGCTTTATTATATAGGGCGTTGAATTACTTCTTCCCGTAGAAGATGCTAATACGTGACTTTTCTCAGCAAAGCTTGAATAGGATGTTAAGAGGTGTGTTTTGTGTTACCCTTTCCCTTTGATTTGTGCATGTTAGCAAAGTACACAGCTCCATGGAGGCTGACTGTGGAGATGGTTTGGCCTAAAGTTGTCATTTAATTTATGTGCCTAAAAAACCATGACACCCTAGATTTGCCAACAGCTTTACAAAGGCTCTTCTACTTTTCTGTCACTTTCTGAAAAGAGTCTCATTTTAGATGTTTGGGCAGAAATCGGGCTGGGGAGGTGCGGGTGGGAGGGAGACAGCAGCACTACCCAGAAGCTGGTTTTTCACCGTGGCTTCCTATTTGTTCAGCCTTCATTTTTGTGAGTCCTTGCACAAACAAACTGAATACCTGGATTATGCCCTCATCTGGACTCAAACACACATGCATTACATACCCTTTTCTCACTAATCGGCCTGACACATTCCTTTGTTGGTAAATGATTCCAAAACAAACACTGTCAGTGCACCTAATTAACAGATCTGCGGGCTGTGCTTGGCAGTCTTGTTACATCCTGTTCAACGATAGAGGACAACAGCCTTGGCCGGGTCTGGCTTACAGAAGGGAAGAGCTTCCCCCAATGTATATACTCCTTTTTAATGATGTTTCCTTTCTGTGGTTTTTCTTGGGAAGCAGCCACTTATTGAGTACTATAATGTGTGGTATCTTAGAAACAGCTAGAGGAAATGTGTACACTTCTTCATAGGTACCTTCTCTGGAGAACTACTTTGTTTCCATCAGTTTATCGGTCTGTCTTGTCTCTGGGATTAAAGAGGAGCATTTTTTGTTGGGCTTTTTTTTTGTTTTTGTTTTGTTTTGGTGCTGGGGATCGCACTCAAGGGCCTTGCGCTTGCTAGGCAAGCACTCTAACCACTGAGCTAAATCCCCAGCCTAAAGAGGAGCACTTTGAGGAACTTCCTCAATAGTCCTCTAGGACAGTAGTGACTCCTGCCTGTGATTTACTTGAGTGAGTGTGTGTGTGTGTGTGTGTGTGTGTGTGTGTGTGTTATTGAGGATAGAACTGAGAGCCCTGTCCATGCTAGGTAAGCACTGTACCCGTGAGCTACATTCCCAGCCCCTGCCTGTGACTTAGAATCATCCCTTACTGAGATGGAAGGGATTGTGGAAACTATCTAGACATTTTGGGAGAGGCAAAACTCAGAAACTACTGTATTTTGTGAGAGGCAAAAACAGAACGATAACATACCAAGATGGGATCTACTCTTTCCACTCCTGAATATATTTATTGCGTCAGTCAAGGTTTACCTCAAGAAAAACTCTGCCAGGGCTGGGGATTTAGCTCAGTGGTTAGAGTGCTTGCCTGGCAAGCACAAGGCCCTGAGTTCGATCCCCAGCACAAGAAAAGAAAGAAGGAAGGAAGGAAAAAGAAAGACAGGGAAGGAAGGAAGGAAGGAAAGAGACAGAGAGAGAAAGAGAAGAAAAGAAAGAAAGAAAAACTGTTCTGTATAATGGCAGTTTGGTTTTTTGGGGGGGTTAAATTTTTGTCAAAGAGTAACTTGGTAAATGACATTTCACCTTGGCCTTGTGGCTCCTATATTCACATGTCAAAATGTTTCGGAATGTCTGCTACCACAGAAGAGGCTTTTGTGAAACCCTCAGCACTGACCCGATTGACCCTTTATGCCATTAAGCCACTTGATAAATATAGTGCATTTATAAACACAGTCCTTGCTGGTGAGACTGCATTGTGTTTGAGGCTATCTGGTCACCTCAGTAGATGGCTGTCTTCTCTACCTGGACACATTTCTTACCAAGCTTCTAGGTTAGGCATGTGGTTACTATTGTGTTAATCCTCTTATTTTTAAGCATTCCAGACAACCTAACTTTGTTCTTTGAAGAGGGAAATGTTCAACATTAACTCATATTTTAACTTTCTAACTATAAAATTGATGTTTATTATAGGAAATTTGAAAAGGATGCTGGGTCATTCCAGCTCATATACTGAGTGGCTCAAAAGCTGCTATTTTGGGTGGGGCCCGGAACAGGAAAATGTTCTGCAACAGGTCTGGGCTGCTGTGCAGCTGCTCTGCCATGGGGCTGTATGGCCCAGCAGATCCGCTGGTACCTGAAGTGTCCGTGTCAGGTAGGGATGTTATCTGGAGCCTCTGGCAGGCCCCATAAGTGAATCACAGTGGAGACCTTTAGGAATTTGGAGCAAGCCTTTGCCATCATCTACAGACTACTGCTCTGCCTTTGAAAAACAGCTTCTGGCCTTCTGTTGGGCCTTAATAGAAACTGAACACTTGACCACGGGACACCAGGTTACCATGGGACCTGAGCTGCTCATCATGAACTGGGTGTTCACTGACCCACCAAGTCATACAGCTGGACACGCACAGCAACAGTCCGTCATTAACTGGTCTAGCCTGAGCAGTCTAGAAGGCACAAGTGAGTCACATGAAGAATTTGCCCAAATGTCCATGGTTCCCGCCTCTGCTGTGTTACCTTCTGCCTTCCAGCATGCACCTACAGCCTCAGGGGGTGCACCATATGATCGGCTGACAGAGAAAGAGAAAACTAGGGCCTGGTTTACAGGTGGATCTATACATGATGCAGGCACCACCTAACAATGGACAGCTGCAGCACTGTCAGGGACAGCCCTGAAGGACAGCAGGGAAGGGAAGTCTGCACAGTGGGCAGATCTTCAGGCAGTTCACATGCTCGTATATCTTACTTGAAAGAAAAAATGGTCAGATGTGTGACCAGATACTGATTCATGAACTTTAGCCAGTGAAGTCTGGCCAGATGGTCAGTGACTTGGAAGGAACGTGACTGCAAAATTGGTAACATACATATTTGGGGAAGAGGTATGTAGCTAGAACTCTCCATCTGGGTGAAGGATGTAAAGATTTTGGCATCCCATGTAAATGCTTACCAAAAGGTGGCCTCAGCAGAAGACAACTTTAATAATCAAGTGGATAGAATGGCCCATTCTCTGGGTAGTAGTCATCGTTTTTCCTCAGGCAACCCTGTCATCACCCATGAGCTCATGAACCAAGTACCCTGACAGCAGGGATAGAGGCCATACATGGGCTCAGTAACATGGACTTCCACTCACCAAGGCTGACTAGGTTACAGCTGCTGTTGAGTGCCCAGCCTGTCAGCAGCAGCCGACCAACACTGAGTCCCCGATACGGACCGTTCCCCTGAGTGATCAGCCTAGAACCCAGTGGCAGGTTGACTATGTTGGACCACTTCCACCAATGAAAAGAGCAGTGCTTCATCCTTATTGGCATAGACACTTATTCTGGGTATGGATTTCCCTTCTCTGCATGTAACGCTTCAGCCAAAACTACCATCTCTGTACTTACAGACTGCCTCATGCACCATCATAGTATTCCACACAGCATTGCTTCTGACCAAGGAACACGTTTCACAGCTAAAGAAGTGAGGCAAGGGCCCACATTCATGAAATTCCCTGGTCCTACCATGTTCCCCACCATCTAGAAGAAGCTGGATTGATGGAAAAGTGTAATGGCCTTTTAAAGATGCGGCTATAGTGCCAGCCAGGCGGCAGTAACTTGCAGGACTGAAGCAAGGTTCTTCAGAAGTCTGTATATGCTTTGAATCAGCGTTCACTATCAGTACTCTGTCTCCTATAGCCAGGATTCATGGGTCCAGAAATCAAGGGATAGATGTGGGAATGGTACCACTCGCCATGACCCGTAGTGACCCACTAGCAAAATTTTTGCTTCTGGTTCCTGCAGCCTTATGCTCTGCTGACCAGAAGGTACCAGTTCCAGAGGGTGGAAGCACAACAATGATTCCTTTCAGTTGGAAGCTAAAATATCCCCCTGATCATTTTGGGCTCCTCATGCCTCTGAATAAACAAGCTAAAAAGGGAGTTACAATGTTGGCAGGGGTGACTGACCCAGACTACCAGAGGAAAGTGGGACTATGACTTCACAATGGAGGAAAGGAAGACTATATTTAGAGTACAGGAGAGCCTTTAGGGTGCCTCACGGTATTATGCCCTGTTATGAAGGTTCCAGTGGAACTAGGCAGATTAAAACTCAATCCAGGCGGATTACGAAAGGCCAAAACCCTTCAGTACGGGTTACCCCACCAGGTAAAAACCGAGACTGCTGAAGTATTTGCTGGAGGCCAGGGAACTTTCGAATGGGTAGTGGATGAAGGTGGTTATAAACACCACTATGATCACACGACCAGTTGCAGAATTGAGGATTGTGATTACGGTATTTCTTTCCTATTTTGTTAATATGGTTGGGCACACACACACACACACACACACACACACACACACAAAAAGCAGGTATCTTTGTTCTCTTTGTAATATAATGTTGATAGACAATACTGGCTCTTAAGTATTGTTAAATCTATATTATGATGTTTAAGTTATGGGATGTCTTAAACATTCCACACAATGTTTAAGCATCATGCAAAGAAAAACTTTGCCTTCTATTCTGGGGAGGGATTTTGTGCATTTCCATTTGTCCACAGGATACTTATATCATGTTAGGCCTAATTATGAGCTTGCTATTGTATTTGGAAATTAAGCCTGGCATAAGGAGATGCTTCTGGTTTTCACATTGACAAGGGGTGTGTTGTTATGTGTCAGCCTGAATGGAGCACAGTTCTGCATGTGTCTGTGGATGATTGCCACAAACTGAAGAGGGAAGACTTGCCCCAGATGTGGGTGTCACCAACCAACAGGCTTGTGCCCTGGGCAGAAGAAAATGGGAAAGAAGGAAGCCTTCCCTTTCCTTCTTCAGAGGGGCTCCAGTCTTCGCCATCGTCTCTGCAGGTTCATCTCCAGCTCATTCGAGCTTCCACTGGACACTCTCTAGCCTTTCAATGTGGACCCATCAGTTTTTCACACAGACTCACACCAGACTCTGCAATAGCTGCAGGTTTTCAACCTTCAACCAGGTCCTGTCTCTCCAGTACACAGACAGCCACTTTACATTCTTCCACTCCTAATTCCACAGATGGCCACTGTAAGTCTACCTATGTTATTAAGTCTGTTCCTCTAGTGGGCCTTAACTGGTACATACACAAAAATATAAAGAAAGAAATCCTCCATAATTCTTTTCCTATACATATGCATGGATGTGTGGAATTGAGATCATATTGAATATATAATTTTATATCTTACATTTTTATTAATTATATCTGACCAAGGAAAATAATCATATTTAACCTCTCAACTTTAAATGATGGATACTTTTAGAGAGAAATTTTTAATTCGCTCAAAAATCATTTAGATCATTTAATAAATAGAGACAGGCTAGTTCATGGAAAAATCACTGGAAAAGGGATAGAGACATCTAGGTGTCATTCGTAACTCTGCCAAGAACTTGCTATATGACCTTTGACAAGTCGCCACTCCTGGACCTTCCTACCAGACAACATGGCACTATTCCAAATTCTTATTGACAAAAAAGTTGAGCTCTGCACCAACTCCATTGCTTAGCGTTTTTTATTTGTCTGATAGTTTGTCATGAAGTTTTCAGTGAAGTTGACTGATTTTGATACTGTTTACCCAAAGGAATTAAGATACAAATTCACATTTCTGTTCACTCCACTGTTTTGAAAGAATATAAGTTCTATTTTAAAAAACAGATTTTTCAGGGCTGGGGATTTAGCTTAAGTGGTAGAGCACTTCCCTAGCAAGGCCCTAAGTTTGATCCCAAGCACCCCTCACCCTGCTGCCTCCAAATAAGGGCTTTTCTGTTTTACTCACTGCTCCATCTGGAACAGCACATTGTAACTGCTTAATAAATAATTCATGAATAAATGAGGAGCTTGCTTTAATTTTGCAAATCTATAGTTATTAATATTTTATTTTAAATGGCTTAAACTTATTTCAGGGAAATTGTTACTTAAGTAGACATCACCGACACATGTGACTTTAGTGAGTGATAGCTAACATTCTGTCATATGTTAGGAACAGATGTATTTTAGTGGGCTAGTGGAGAATTTAATGTCAGGAGAGATACGATGTCAGAAATCTGAGCTTTGCTAAGCTACTCAGATAATTCAATTTTCCAAACATCTTTTAGTTCATTTTTTAGTGTATACAGTACTTTCTTCTTCCCCATGAGACTGTAAATAAGTAACCTGTACACACAATAGGGAAGAGAAGGAGTATTTACCTTTCCATACAAAAAATGTTGACTTTTCAGACTGAGCAGCATGTTCTGAAATGAGGTGTTTTAGGCTTTAGACTTACAAAGGTACAACAGTAGCTTAATTTTGTCAGTGTATGTTTATGACATTTTGAGGGTTTTTTCCCACACAGGTAATTGTGGGATTTCAGATAGGTCATTAAGGTTATCTTTTAAAAATTCTTTTTCTGTTCTAATGTTAACATCTAATATGTATTATCATATCTTTTCATCACCTTCAGTGCTCTGAATAGTAACCCACTCAACAATGCTGCATCAGGAATCATCTGCACATGAGATGTACAACCACCATGAATAAGTATCTCATGCTTTCACAGCACTTAACAGAAACAAAGGCACAACTCACAGGTGTTCACGCTCTACGGAATCGGATGTTTGAACCGACTCATCCTGGCATGTAGAGGCTGTGTAGAGCCAGGAGAATCTTAGAAATCATCTGCCCATCATTTCCATGCTGCACTGGGGCCAGAAGCTTCCCCCAGCCACTCCTGTAGCTGCTGGGAGAGTCTAGATACTTACTGTGTCTCAGTGCACTGTCCTTCCACCTCACCCTGTTGCCACAGTACTATACCCAGGGTCCACAGGCCGCAAACCATGTCGAGAGAGAAATGTTCTGTTGCGCTTGCTTAATCTCACCTCTGGTGTCCTCGCCACAATTAATGGAAAGAATTTTACAGCCTTTCGATGAGAAAATAGGAAAAGATAACAGCAAAAAGTAGTAGTTCATGTGGAAAGCAGAAATGTGAAAACAGTCGTTTTATAAAACTAATAACATTATAGATGAACTTGCAAATAGTGAACCAAAAGCTGGCTTGAAGCCTGTTTTGGAAACTTCAGAAGCCTCTAATTTAAACAGATTTAGCTTACACTGAAAGATGTAGTTCAGCCTTGAGAGCTGGGAGCATGAAGTATCATAAAGTCATCCTGTAAGAAGACAGTTCATAGCCAGTTTTTTGGTAGAAAGGGAATCCTTGACAGTGGAGAAAAAGAAAATTTAAAAGAGTGGCAGGAAAGTAGCTTACATCAATGATTGAAAAGAAAATCTTCCAAATCTAGAATGAAAAAAGACAAGCAAATCTTCCGTGGCAGCCGGAAGACCCTAGAGTGGGGGAGGGGTGCTCACCAGCATCAGCCCAGGGGTGCAGGGACAGAGTGGATAGGATGTCAAAGCTTCCAGCAAGAAAGGTGGCCCTTCCCTTCCTCCCCTTCCCTGAGAGCATTTAAGGTAAACTGTTTAAACGAGAGAGCCCCAATCAGGGCACGCTTACCGCTTGCAAAGTACCAAAGAGCAATCAATGTTTATGCTTCTTCCCTGGCTAACCCACCCAGAAGTTTCTTAATTTGTGTGTGTGTGTGTGTGTTTTGTTGAGACAGGTTCTCAACGCAATCCAGGCCGGCCTTGGACACACTGTGTAGCCCCAGGCTGGCCTTGAACTTGCTATCCTCCTGCTCAGTCTCCTGAGTGGTAGGATTACAGGCATGTGCCCCCAGTCCCAACTCACTATAGTTTTTCCTCACGGAGGGCTCTGTGGATCTTGCTCAGGCTACCACCCAGCGACAGTGAAAGAAAGAAAGCTTAAATACTGGTTGGTACACCTCACTGCTGTAGTCTAAGCTAAACGTTTCTCCCAGTGAGCAACTGTGTTGTGCCCTTGACACATTCTTTTGCCAAGCACCACTAGCACAGAATGAACTGAGTATTAGAACATTTTATGTAATTCTATCTCACTTCAAGAATTTCTTGGGCTGGGGATTTAAGCTCAGTGGTTAGGGTGCTTGCCTTGCAAGCACAAGGCCCTGAGTTCGATCCCCAGCACCAAAAAAATAAAAATAAAAATAAAAAAGAATTTCTTGGTGATAGGAGACAAATAGGGGAATAATCTAAAATAATAACAAAATACTTTGGGTCTTTTGACTGTTTCTCTTCTCAATTTATACCACCAGCCACTGTACTCAGCCAGCCGTGGTGGCTGTAAAATTAGATAGGCTTATTTTCTGGACTATCTTTGCATATTCTAATGTATCCATAACTTGAAAATTTCTTTAATTGGCCTCTACTAAATATTTCAATACTTTGAGGAACTCAAATGTAATATGTTAAATAACAGTGAGTCCTAGTCAGAGACTTAGGTAAATTATTACAAGTTTTATAAGTTGTTATTTTTAAAAGGCTTACCTCAAAAAATCTGACAGTTATATTTTTCAGGTATTACATAAAAAGGTAGACTGGTAAATAAACAAGAGTAGATACATAAACTAACATGATTTGTTTTAATCTTTATTACCCTAATAATATTATTACGAACTGCCTGTGTCTTAGATCTAGCAAGATGTTTCTAAACATCTCTTGGACTCTTTGGCATTCGGAACTACTTGTGGAAATTTTACAGAAAACCATTGCTTTCACAGACAGTTCTTGATGGCTACAATTATAATGTATTTTAGGTTTTCCAGTAATGGTAAAAAATAGCAGTTCCTTTATTTTTTCTAATAGTGAACATAGTTCCCTAAAGTAATCCCTACAAAAGGTAGGCATTTGTTTCTTGACAATTACAATAGCTGTCAAATGCACCTTAAAGTAAAAACGTAGCAGTATCCAAAAACTATTTCATTCAGACCAAATCTATTATGATTTTATACATATACTAGAGTATGACTGAGTTCCATTAGCATCCACAGATAAGCAGAAAACATATATTGTATTAAGCATTTGCACAAAAGATGAGTTAATGTCCCCTGTAGGGTAGCGAAATTAACAAATGAATTAATTAAACTTTGTTTACATTCTATTTTGAAGCCCGATTTCAAGTAAAGCTTTTGTCAAAGGTATTAGCTGAGCCTGGTTTACAAACTCAAAGTCCAAGCCTGTGAAAGCCAAATGTTTTGTGAACTGCAACCAGGGAAAAGCTTCTTCCTTAATTAACTTGGGCTTAAAGAGCAGATAAAAAGATCATCGCAAGACATGCCAATTGTCCCTCCCAGATTGGGGGTTTAGCAGGTGTTTAGGTATGTGTTGAGGAATTTAGAAGACCGTGTGGCTAGCAACAGGAGAAGGAGGGCCAGAGTTCTAATCAACCGGTGCTCACCCACTCACTAGCCCTAGGACCAGAGAAGCCCCCAGCCTGGCTACTTATTTAGGGCCAAATTTAATAAAAATGGGAAAACAAACAATGTAGGTAGTACCTAGCTCAGAGAGGATTAGAAAAGATAATTCATGTAAAAAGGGAAACAAAGGGCCAGGTAGATGTTGCCTAATTTAAATTTCTAATCTTGGTCTTACTGTATGTGCATTTGCTATTCAAAATTATTGGAATAGTTTTACAGACTAGTACTTAGGCACCTATCATTTCCCAAACATGTAGCCAGAGGAGCCGATCTTTTCCAGTCTACTACAACTCCAGTCAAACTGTACGAATCCATTTTTAGTTCTCCCACTTCCCTACCCTCAGTCAAAAGGAAAGGGGAGTCGGTATCACATCGAGCGGCCCCACATGTGTATGTCCGTTTTGCCCTCTGCAGGACTGCATGTTCTGTAATCCAAGATGTTCATCTTCCTGCCCACCCTGTCTGTTCTCCTCTTTTGCAAGAGAGGGGCACTTGGAGAATCTGGACCTCTGGTCAGCCTGAAGCGAACCATAGCTGGCAGTGGTGCTCGAGGCAGCTGCTGTGCCACCACCTGGACTTCTCTCCAGTCATCAACATGCAGTTGTAATCGATTTCTTATCGAAACTGTGTGTTACCCTTTCATTACTATAATCTTCCTACTCACCCCAAAGAATGACCCTGTTAGATCTTATCATTTGTTTGAATCATATTTAACTTATTTTACCTTACAGCATTTAGTAACATGTTGTGTGTTTCTGAATAGCATAGCTATCTATAGGTACACAGTGTAAGTTTATACACAGCACATAGGCCTTCATGCAGGCTTAACACCATGTGTGATGATTTCCTTTTTAAGGAAATATACAAATTGTTTGTGCATGTTCATTTACTTACTCAGTAACAGAAAACACCAACCTAAAATATTAAAATAACCAGGCCCCAATAACTACCGCCCTTAGCTGAGAGATTTAAGTAATCATCTTGGTTTCTTGGAAAAGCCAATAATAGCTAGTGGCCATATGGGATGCCTTACATAGTAGCCATGCACAAAACCGCACTCGCATGCCTGATAACGTGCACTTATTTCTGCTCCCCACCCTATTGGTTGTGGGCTCTGCAGAGTGGAAATCAGCCAAAGCTCTGCCCTGCTCAGCAGGCCTGTCCTTTGGTTGTCAGAGATCCAGCCAAACTAAAACCTGAATTTCAATCCAGATGAAATGTCTGAGGCCATTGCCTGAGCCAAAAATAAAAACACAGCGGGAGACGAACCCAACATCCACAGAGCAGAAGCGTTTCAGTGACCTTAGCTCAGGGCAGGGGCCTGCGGCAGTCTCTAGTGACCGCCCTATGTGCAGCTAGAAACTGGAAGGGTACAGACAAAGCCATTGAGCCTGTCTCTAATTGGTCTCACATCATCAGCAGTCCAGAACAGGAAACTGTCTGCAGCCAGGAATTCTTGCTGCTTTGCCGTAATATTTGAGAAGCAAACCTTTTCCCCCTGAACACAGTTGGTTCTCCTGGTCCGTGGCAGGTTAGTTTTCCTGGATTCAGTAGCAATAATAACATCATGTCAGTTCAGTCTCTTTGTAGTGGACTATTAGATTGTAGATTGTGAAGTTCTCCCTCACTTCCTGTGGGACAGTAAGCTAATTTTTAGGTCAAAGCCTTCATAAAATATACGTATAGTTTCATTCCATTCTGTGGCACACTTACTGAGATGCAAAGTGAGATTTGTGTTGCCCTGGAATAGTGCAGATACTTCCCTCCCTCAAGCAGCTGGCCAGGGCTCGCTCACACCACTTATGACTGGTGTTGTCCCCTCGAGCTTCCAGGGAAGCAGAATGCCAGCCTGTGGCTCCTAGTCCCACCTACTGTGGTGTGTCTGATGCTGAGTGAAATGCAGCCAGTCCATGCAGTGGGACTGTCCCAAACCCTTAAGTACAGGGCGGAAGCGTGTACTGCCTCTAGCTGCCCCCTCCCCAAAACCCACATTTAACAATTCTCATTTTTCTCTCGAGGACAGTAGCTACTGATGATAACTGGGATGGGAAAAGACTTTCAAAGGAATCCTTAATGTCTAAGTGAAATTCTCTGGAATAGGGGCAGAGTCAGTTCCTTTTGGCCAAACTCCTGATAGTGCCGTATATCCTAATTCATAGAGTTATTTTATAGCTTGAGTAATACAAATAAATAAAATGCAAAGTAATGTATCGTACCTTAAGGCTCATCTCATTCAGGCCCTCCTCTTCTGAGGAGACGACAAGAGGCAACATAAACACTCATTCATCCACAGACCTCGGAGTAAGAAAACTTGGAGAGGGGATTACCACCTTTTTTCCCTACCACAAATCTGTAAATTAAAAGGATCTTAGATATCACCTAATTCAACCTCATTTGGTTCTGTAGAGCATGAGGCTTGAAGATGAAGTGAATCACCAAAGGCCCCTGACACGAGGGCCAGCCTCACAGTAGGGCTCTCCCTTGTACAGGGAGCAGCCTTCTAAATGCGTCACTGCAGCGTTTCATTACGGAAGTTGAGGAAACTTAAGTTCCTCACAGTTGCACAAAAGTAATCTGTTTTGAAGCACATGCAGAAGTGTTTGCCTTTGACTTGCTGTGAAGCCCAGGTAGGACATGAAGAGTCAGAGAGAACGGCAGAGACTGTTGGCCAAAGAACAAATAAATGTGACTTTGGGAAGAAATGAAAACTCAGAGTGAGTTGATAGTTAAAGAGTTACTGAGCAATGCATAGAATTGTGCCTTGGACAGCAACTTCTTAAATTGTGTTCTAAATTATCTTTAGAAACCATTGGATAGTTAAGTAAATGACTATCTAAATGACTGCTAGTGAGTTTCATTTACTTTAACCAAACAATGTGTTAAGAATACATATTTGTGCAAGTTAAATGAATATGTAGTATGTTGTACCTTACTGGGGTTTTTTTTCCACTTTTGGGGGGCTGCTGGGGATTGAACTCAGGGCCCTGAGCCTGCAAGGCAAGCACTCTACCACTGAGCTAAATCCCCAACCCCTTTTTTTCACTTAAAAAAATTTTTTTGTTTTCTGTTTCAGCTTTTCTTCTTTTTAAATTAATTTTATTTGTACATTATAGATATACATAATGATAACATGCATCATACGAAATTAGTCCCTATACATGATATATCTTGAATTTTTTCCCCAATCCTTCCCCTCCTTTCAAGCCTTCCTCCCCTCCTTATATACCAAAGCTTTGTTTCCATTTTCTCCTTCTCTTTTTTCCTTTTCCCTTCCTTCCTTTCCCCCTTCCCATTTGAACATTTTCTTCCCGTTTCTCAATATCTGTATACATTTGGGTCCTTATTTATATTTTCGGTTTCTCACACCAGAGAAACCATGCAGTATTTGAACACGTGTGTCCAGTTTAGTTTACTTAAGAGTATGGTCAAAGGTGCATCCCAGAAATGCATTCTAGACATTTTACCTAGAAATGTCTCAAGTTTATCCTTCTTTATGGCACTATATTAACAAAGCCAAGGACAAAAAGTACATGATCATCTCAACAGATGCAGAAAAAACATTTGGCAACATCCAACACCCATTCACGATAAAAACGCTGCAGAAAATAGGAATAGATGGTCTTTATTTCAACCTGATAAAAGCCATCTATGACAAACCAACAGCCAACATCATACTAAAAGAGTAAAAAACGGAAGGCTTTCACTCTAAAATCAGGAACAAAACACAGATATCCACTATCATAACTGTTATTCAATATAGTTCTGGAAACATTAGCCAGCATAATTAGAAAAGAGAAAAAAAATAAAATGAATAAGGATAACAAAGGAAGAAGTTAAATTATCATTATTTGCAAATGACATGATACTAGATAAGAAGAGCTCAAAAACTCCACCAAGAGACTTCTAGATTTTAATAACCAAATTCAGTAACGTAGCCAGATACAAAGTCAGTACTCAAAACTCAATAGCATTCCTGTACGCAAACAATAGACTCACTGAGAGGGAAATTAGGGAAGCCACAGCTTCTATAATACCATCCAGAAAAATGAAATACTTAGGAATCAATCTAATGAAGGAAGTAAAATACTTTTACATTGAAAACTAGAGTACTCGGAAAAAGGAGATCAAAGCAGGTATCAGAAAATAGAAAGATATCCTTTGTGCTTGGGTAGGAAGAACCAATGTAGTTAAAATGGCCATGCCTCCAAAATTGTTATATAGATTTAATGCAGTCTGATCAAAATACCAATAGGATACCTCACAGAATTAGAAAAACCAACCCTAAAATTCATTTGGAACCAGAAGAAACATAGAGTAGCAAAGCAATTTTGGGCAAAAGGCAAGGCAAGGGGCATCACAATCCCTGACTTGAAATTATACTACAAAGCTACAGTGATAAAAAACAGCGTGGCACTGGCAAAAAATACAGACCCCCAAGATCAGTGAAACGGATTAGAAGATGCAGAAACAACTCCAACCACACTGAGCTACCTTAACTGTTGATAAGAGTGTAAATCAGCAGGTGATACTTACAAATCCAGTGTGTGTGTGGGGGGGGTGCATTTTAAGTACCCCTTGGGTATCCCCTCTGTGATGCCTTTTCATCAGTGGTTCTCAATAAGGATGGTTTTTGTCCCTAGCAGCATTAGGCAGTATCTGGAGATACGCCTTGTTGTTACAGCTCTGGCATCTAGAGGATAGAGGTCCAGGGATGCTGCTAAACATCCACAGTGCAGAGGACAGCCCCACTTCAAAGCACTGTCTGACCCAACGTGTCAGTAATGCTGAGGGCAGATTCCTAGATCAAGTGAAGCAATGGGTACACTCAGGAAAACAGTGGAAACCCCATCAGATGACTTTGGTCCATAACAAATGTCCTCTGTGACACAGCAATGGGAGGACATAATGTCCTCATCTGTGGGGAAACTGCTTATTGCTGGGACTGGGTGACTCTGATGTGAAGACACTGGCTTTCATTTGATGCATCATGCAGGAATAGCAAAGGGACATTTCTCTTTCGTTACCTGTTGCAGTTTTTATCAGGGATGATGACATTGGTAGATTTGCTTTTATATGAAAAATGTGTTCCTAAAAAGTTATGTGGTAACTCATATTTTGAATACAATCACAAAACTTAGTAAACACTCAGGAGTCAGCAAATCATTTTCAAGTGAAAGTCACTTCTAATAAAGTCCTATTCTCAAACAGGAATATACCTACATATTGTATTTTTAAATGTAAATGCTTTGTTTTTCCTGCACATTACATTTTTATTATAGAGTTCCATAAATTTTATGTAAAGAGAATAATTTTTCTTTCCTTTTCCTGCTCTTATTCTTTTCCTTTAGAAAGAAAATCAGAGGTGGGAGAGGGATTAAGTATAGATTCTCTGAATTGGGGAAGGTCATGGATCAGTCTGTCCATATGACTGTTGAAAAATGTCTTCTGGGTTATAAATTGTGAGAAAATAGGACTTGGCTCTATTTTGAAATCATTAATTTTTGTTTTATCTCGTACTTTTTTTCAGTTACTGACCTTTGGCTAGAAAGAGCAGGTGCACCGGTCCCTCCAGCACCCTATGGGTGTTTGTAACACTAGAAATATCCGATAAGATGCAAACCTCTGCACTTGCTGGGGGCCTGGTATCAGCAGAGATAAGGGAGTGGCACTGGAGGGACAGACAGGGTGTGTTTTTTCCTTATCAATCAGTGCCCTAGGGCAACATCCCTGGGTGTATAGATCTCTGACTAACCCAGCAGGGCACAGGGGGCAGAGAGAAAGAAATTTATTTGATAAAGCTACCATTAGTGTCACTTTATGATAGAAGGTTAGAGCTGTGTGACCCAGGGCGACCAAGCCACTGCCATTGTGGGGGATGGGGTGGGGGCTGGCCCAGCCTAGAGGCACTAGGAAACCTGGGTCTGACCTTCATCTCTGCTGGCAGGAGGGAGGAGACGGCAAGGAGAGAGAAAGTAGAGGTGAGCTGCGTGCCCAGTGCAGTGTCAAGGAGGCAGGGGGCTGGCGTCACCTGGGAGAGGGGTCATGTCATGCCATTCGCATAGTCCTCCCACTTGTAGTTGCTCCTTACTCTCACCGCAACCTGGCGAGTAGGAAGGAGGTTGTCACGAGCAGCATGTTACAAAGGAGGAAACCAAAGCACCAAGAAAGTAATAACTTAGTCAGGATCACTCATCGACAAAGAGATTTGTGATTGGACACAGGTGCTCTGATACAGTCACGCGTGTGCGCATGCAGACGGCTGGCAGCATGGCACTCAGGACGAGTTTCGGCTGGCCTGCCAGGAGCCTGGGTTCCACTCACAACTCTCTCACCTCTTAGTGTTGCTGGGAGACAATCACTACTCTTTTTAGAATCTGTTTTCTAATCTGCAAACTGAGGGGTGATATGTCCCTAGGTCACTGCTGTGACATACGTGAAGTCAGGCTACAGCAAAGCCTCCCAGAAAGGCAGCAGGTAGCTTCAGGGCACACTGGAGGGAGCGGTGCCCACTTGCCTGTGCCAGAAATGATGCCAGACGCTTTACCCATGACCTCATCTGCAGCAGCGCCTCCTGAGGTGGGTGCCTATGTTGTCTCCATTGAGCAGAAGAAGAAACTGATGTTCACAAGGTGAAGTCACTTGCTCAAGGGCATTGTTTAGTCTGAGCAGAGTGCCTAACAGATACCACAGACTGAGTGGCTTACCAACGGAAATGGACCTTTTATAGCTCTGGAGGCAGGAAATCTCAGACCAAGGTGCCAGCAGGATTGGTTTCCAGTGAGGCCTGTCTTGCTGGTGGCCTTTTCTCAGAAGGACTGAGAGCAAGCTCCAGGTTGTGTCTTCTTAGGACACTGCCTGTCAGATCAGGGCCCCACCCCAATGAGGTCATTTACCCTAACTCCACCTTCAGCTTCCACAGATGACCCCGAGGGGACACAGGTTAGCCTGGAGCAGCAGCCAGCCCGGAAGCAATCTCGAGCTCCCTGCCTGCTCTCCTAACCACCGCTAGCTCTCTCTGGGCCCTGGGAGTGGGACTGCGAGGGCAGTGCCAGCCCTGTCTGCTAGTCTCTAGACGGGACCTGCACCCCATGTCTCTCCAGGGCAGATGTGTGGGAAGATTGTTGGCCAGACCCTCGGGACCCTGGATGGTCAGGGATGAGCTGGTGGCAGGCTAGGGAACAGTACCCCTGGCACGTTCCCAGCCCAGGGCTGAAACCAGGGGTACTATGGTAAAAGCCATGGAAGCCCAAGGCTAACTGCTGAGGACTGCTTCTTTGCCATCCCTCTTTCATTCCCTGGATGCTGCTAGCTGGACAAAGTCACGTAGGCTCCTAGGACAGGGCCAGGGCCAAAGTCGCTTTTCACTCATGTTGGAAGGCTGAGAACTCAGTCTACATCAGGCAAGCTGCAGAGCAGCTACATTTGAGCTTGTCAGTCATTATTAAAAACTGTACAGTAAAAACAATCTATTCAGACTCCTGTGCAGGCTTCCACGAGGCTGAACAACAGACTAGTCATCTACCTGGAATGTCTCCTGTTCATAAATTATACTATCTGTCATGTTATTGGAAAAAGAAACTTTGCTTCCCCACTCTCTCATGCTTTCTTGTTCATACTTGTGTTACAAAGGTAGGCTCATAAAGGTGGGACAGTTTTCCTAATTTTTAAAAAGCTCATAGTAATAGACCCCAGGATATCTTTCAGAGGATGAAAATGTGTCATTTTACCTTCTCAAACTGTCAAATAAAGGCCATGAGTTAACAGAGCCACTTGACTGACGTTAACTGAAGTAGAAAGCCATGTGCTCAGAGGTGTGGCACTGTGTTCACCGCCGGTGTGCCAAGGGTCTGTTTCCGGCTGGTGGGGCAGTGCACCGTCATTTCCTGTTGCTTCCCCCCAGTTACTACCCGCCCTTCCTTCTCATGGGGGAGGAGACGGGCGCACAGCGCTTCCAGCGCTGCCTGCCGCCATTGTAATCACAGAGGTCTAGGTGGCCGCTCACTCCACTCCTCTCAGAAGCCTCCTTCCAGTCAAGGAAGAAAGGTTTTTCAAGTGAAATTCAACCTTGAGCGTTTCGGACAAGGAAGCATCCCATTATTCGGCATCATCTCCCTTCCCACAGGCAGGAGTGTCTGGAATAACCTAGTGCCTGAGCCGCATCCGCGGCCCTGACCACACACAGGTATGTTCTTCACTCATGCTCATCATCGTCCTGGTTGGCTTTTGCAGGTGTGAGAGCTGTGGAGCTGTCTTCCATGCTGAATGCAAAGAAAAATCTGTCCCCTGCCCGAGATGCGTGCGACGAGAGCTGCAGAAGAAGCAGAAATCCTTCTGGCGGCGGCTGAACATGGACGAGAGCCTGGAGGAGGCGTGCACCATGTTCGAACTGTCCTACCAGAACACCTGACCGCCAGGCCACACTGCACGCACCCCACAGTGACCTGTGGCCCAGCGGCTTCCAAGGAGGGAAGAAGGGTCTGTCTCCTCTTCCACTAGATGCAGATATCTACATTTATTTATTTATATACATACAACCTATACGTCCTGTACATATGTTCCGTATAAATCGTTGTCTCGCAAGTCTACAGAGCCTCTGTGGCCGAAAACCTACCCCTGCACTTGGCCATGAACTTCAGCTGCTTGCTCCTAGCAAACTGAGGTTTCCATACAATGCTTTATAGGTCAGAAATTTGTGTTTCATCTTGGCTCTTAGGAACATTTTTATTACACAAGACATAGGAGGAAGCATTTCCTACAGACCAACACAGCTTCACTTATTTCTGTATTATGTATTTTTAGCCCTCACAGAGGCTGGGGGAACTGAGGCAGGCAGGCACTGTCATCATCTGTTTCTCCAAAACACAGAAACGTGCTTGGATCCTTCCAGGCCCTGGTGTCCCTGGCAGACAGTGTCTCTGGAGCAGAGGTGCACAGCGGGGAGCTGAGCCTGTGGTTCTCTCTGACAGAAAGCAGCGGCCCTGAACTGAGGTGGAGGCCGGTTCTGGTTTTGAAGTTAATCTGTGAGTTTTCTCCTGAGGAAAGAGGCGGCTTCTGTGACCAATACCTGCATGTCATCTATCTGCTGGTACGAACCCCAACCCCCACCTAACCGCACAGCTCTCTGCCATACCTGCCACACTGCACACGTGGCTCTTCAGAACAGTTTTCCAAGGGAATCGTGGGTGATATTCGGGACTTTTTCCATGGTGTTGGCTGAAGGGATATCCTAGAATTGTCGCCAGACATCAGTGCATAGATGGTGGCATAGATGGTACATATCTTGGAAGAGACAATCTTCAGTTTGCTTTCACAGAGTCCTGTGTAGGCAGTTCCTACCTGGTCATTTTGAATGCTTTATTTCTCATTGTTCTTCACTGCACTTTCATTTTGGCCTTTGTCAGTTTAACTACTTTTCTGTTACTTTTTTTTTGTTTAAAAACATCAGAGTATTATTTTGAAAAATTCCAATTTTAAACTATCAAGAAAATACAAATAGAATTAATGAATTACATTTAATAGTGTTTAAATAAGTAGATATATGCATATATAATTGCCACCATAAAGTAAAGCAAAAAATGCTAAAATAAGTCATATCCTAGGAATAAGAAATATAACTAATTGCTTTGCTGTTTGGCAGGGTCGTGTCCTACTGTAGGGCCCCTATAAGAGCCAGCATAGCAGGGACCGCAGCCGGACTGACAGGACGGCCCTGGAGCCTGATCCTCCCTTCCTCCTGCCTGGGCTCTGCAGAACAGGAGAGTGTTCTTAGAGCAGTTCTCAACAGACTTCAGGAGACTCTGGTCAGGGTCCTCGACGCTGAGCAGATACGGTCCGAGTGTTCGTGCTGTCGTCGTCCAGTGGCTGTTGGGAGTGGGGACCTGGTGGCTCACTGAGGATGTGGTGCAGTGAGCACCACATTCTGCTCCCTCCGGAGGCCAGCTCACAACACTTCTGTCCATTCAGAGACATCTCACACGAACTTTCCTGCAGTTAGATGTAAGCATTTCACCTCCAACCCACACCAGTCCCTTTGGCCCCAAACCACATGTTTCAACTTCATAGTTCAGCACCTTGCATGCATTTAGTTTCTGGCTTTACAGTAGCTGTGACCAAGGCATGAAACTTGGTGAGAGTCCAGGGCCTGTTCACGAGACGCCTCATTGGTGCCTTTTACTCTTAGAAAAAAAAAAAAAACAGGTTGACTCACACTCCCTCCCTCCAATTACCAAGAACGTTGCACACAAAAGGAAAAGGGTGGAAAGTGTCTCAAACACTTTTGGCAAACACATCTGATCATCTCCTCTCCTCCTCCCCGTCATGAAATACAGTATTTATATTTTCCAGCCCCAGAGAAGATAGTGGAACATGATCTTTCACAAGAGAGTTATAGACCTGCTTATTATAAAACAGATGTGCTCCTGTGGCAGAGTGCCTCCCCCTGCTCCCAGCTCACTGTCACTGGAGCTGGCTTTTGCCTTCACTGGAATTAGCGTCTGTGATCCCAGCTGTCAGTGGGGCAGCTCCTAGCACGCTGTGTTTGGAGACCCAAAGTACAAGGCCATCCCCTCCCTCCTGGTACGTTTGCTCTGTGTACAGAATGTTTTGTCCCAACCCACAGGCATCCGGGGTCAGACCTGCCGAAAGTCAGGGTGACATTCTGGATCCCCGATCTAAACACCTTTGTTTTTGCCAGACTCCACTTAGAGGGCTCTGCTGAATATTAGCAGTCCCTGGGAACTCCTAAGAATTTTCCACCCACATCACTTTCTGCTTATTTTCAAAAGGGAAAAAAAACTAATGTACCATCACCATCAGCTACCCAGAACTGGAACCGGGTCCCTGCTGCTTCTGTTTTCTCTCCTTTTTATACAAGCTCTGACAGCCTGGTTCATGCCGGCCATGCGCCTACAACAACACTCTCTGCTGCCACCGCCGAGATCTGATGGAGCCAGCTTACAAGCTGGGTCTGCCATGAAAATTCAGAATTGCTGTTTTCAGCCCAGAATGCCTTAGAGAACATGAACACCCTTACTGTTTTCCGCCCTGACAAATGACCTGGTACAGTGTTAGGTAATTGTTCCACTGCTTAGAAACCGTAGGAACAAAAGCCAAGTCCGTTGATTACCAGCTCCTTCTGACCGGGCTAATACCTGCCTTGCCTCTGTTCCATTTGCATCCCATGGTAAGTATCTTTGCGGCTGCCAGCCAGGTCCAGGGAGCCGCTTCTCACTTGAAGGCCCATTCCCTACTGTACACTTGAGGAAATCCCTCCCCGGTGCCGGAAACATCCATGTGCCACCGTCCAGCCCTGGTGAAACGCTGGCATCTAGCCTGAGGCAAAGAAACCAGCTCCTAAAATAGAGCTCAGTGTGCACCATGGCAGGAAGGCCACAGAGTTCTTAGAGCAGTCAGCTGGAGTGGGAGCAGCGTTCTTGCCAGGGCCGCCTGCTCCAGATGTTGAACACATCTCTGTAGGAAAACCATGTAAATGCTCACTGCTGTGCCTCCGGCCCCGCTTCCCGCCTGCTCAGGGTCCCGCGTCACGGGCGTTCTTGTGTCCGGAGTGCAAGCCCCATCCTGTTAGGAGCTTGCACATTTGATGAGCTGAGACAGTCATCGCTTCTTGATTCTTCTAGACGAAGCCACCACCAAAAAGAGTACGACCCTAATACTGGGGACTTGTGTTTCCCGATGCAGCGGCACCCTCCAGGCTTCAGAGACGGCTTGTGCCATGACTTCCCTCGGCCACCGTAAGAACCAAGGTGTTGATACCACTCTGCCTGCTGAGCGCAGCCTCGCTGATGGCATCTGGCCACCTCTGTGTGTCACTGTGTGTCATGTGTGCACACTGACAACAGACAGTTTCTTTTTGTGCCTCCAAGAAGAGTTTGGCTTCCAAACCTGTGGTTTGTCGTCTCTCCATTAGCAAAAATACATCAATTAATCATCAGAGAGGGACCAGCTGGATGCCACACACCAAACACTCAGAGACAGTCATTGTCCAGAGATGTGGAGACACGTTCTGCTGCCACATCAGGGAACCTGCCGCTGCTGCTCATCTATGTGCAGAATTAGTCTTCCCCATTGATCTGCCATGCTTTATTGAAATACCTAGATTATTAAATAAATCATCAGCTTTTCTTTATTCAGTGGAGACATTATTTCATTTTATTTTTTAACCTGTCACAGTAAATACAGATATGTGCAGTTTTCCCTTTTCGTTGCTCGAGTTTTCTTCCCTACTTCGTTAGCTACTCTGAAATAAACATGGAAAAGAACAGCGTCTGGGCAGGACGGAAAGAACCCAATGCTGCCCTCCTTGGCACGAATGGAATCATCAGCCATTCTGCGCACTCTCTTCTCCTGGCGCTGTCCCCGTCAGTGCAGGCGCTAGGCACTCCGGATGCTCTCCCTTGTGCAGCCCTCCGACACGGAGCAAACCCAGCAGGCCACTCGAGGTGGAGTCTGGCTATGGATGAACCCTGCTCAGTTAATCTGAACAGACAGATGTTGATCTCTGTCGTGTGAGACAGTGTTTTGACAGTTAAGTCTCAGCACCCAGAAGCCTTCTTATCCGTAGACGATTCTCATGTCACTGGATTCAGAAATCTCCAACTTGAGTTTTTCTCTGGCATGTGTTAGTATGTGTTTCTCTGGTTACACGGCGGAGGTAAGATCTAAGTCATTGTTAATGTGTAGGTAATAGAGAAAAGTGTGGAATACCCTAAGCACAGCTGGAGTTGTCAGAAGTTTTATTTCAGTGGGTTCCAAGTGATCGTGTTGTGTGGCATTTCCTCATACAGTGGCCTCTGATGGGATCGAAGGCCGTGTAAAGGAGAAGACTGCCATTTTGCCTTGGCTCCTCAACAGGAGCCACTGGCCGCTCGTCTCCTCAGGAAGCTCTTGAGTGCAGCCAGCTGCTGGTCCAGGTAGAAGATGCAGGCGCTGGTGCCGTGCTTCACGTGAGGACGCTAGCCCTCCCTCTGGATCCTCTCTGTCCCTCGGCTGGCCCAGATGCCAATCAGCCAGCAGACCACCTAGTGGACAGCTGGGCCTATGGCTCCTCCGTTTGTTTCTTTTCCCTGTAGGAGTGCCTTATAGTACCCTCTAGTGCTTCTATGTAGTCTCTCCAACCCACCGGAAGCCTGCAGGACCCTTCAACTAAATATGGATCCCTTCCTTCTCCCCTGCTGGCTGCTCTTCATCCAGATGCACCTGGAGCCCGCGTACTCCACAACACATGTCAAACTTTCCACCTTTGCTTGACCCGGTGCCTTAACCTCATGACTAAAGGGATTCATGTCCGAAACACATCATTAATGTTATAGTGGTTCAAACCCTTGGCTTCTTACTGCCATTGGCACATTTACCAGGAAATACAAAGGGATGATCAAAAAATACGGCGAATGTTTTATTTTTAAAAATTCATTACAGTAAAAGATGCACTGTTAGGAATCCCCCTCAAAACACCACCCCTCACTTTGAACACACTTGTCCCACCATTCTTGCAACTTTCCAAAGCTGTTCTGGACGTTTTCTTTTTTGCAGGGGGGTGGGGGGAGGGGTTTGCTGGGGATTGAACTCAGGGCCTCGCACTTGCTAGGTGAGTGCTCTTGCCACTGAGCTAAATCCCCAGCCCCCTGGAAGTTCTTTTTCCTGAGTGTCTTTAGTTGTACCATTGTGGCTGTCTCTGTTTCCTGAATTGATTTGAAACCTTTACCCTCCATTGTCATCTTTACTTTGGGGAAGAGCTATAAGTCATGTGGTACCAGATCCTGTGAATAAGGTGTTGCTGTTTGTGTGTTTGTTTTTGAGACAACCTCTCGCTATGTAGTTCAGGCTGGCCTTGAACTCGCATCAATCCTTCTGCCTCAGCCTCCCAAGTGCTGGGATTACAGGCGTGTGGCACCACGCCAGGCTTTCACACCGCGATATTTTTAAAACTTGCCTTTCTGTTGGATGGTATACAACAGCAGCATGCACCATATTTTTGATCACTTCATAAAAACACAAAGGGGAACATTGAGAATTGTTTCAGAAAGTAGCAAGAAGAGTGGGACAAGTGTGTTCAAAGTGAGGAGGAGTATTTTTATTTATTTATTTATTTTTTATTTTTTAACCAAGAACATGTATTGGTACATTGTCCATATATTGATCACATTTAACATGTTTGTTTTGTACCTGTACATGATGTCTCTTGGTGTGAGGAGGGGTATTATGAGGAGGAGTATTATGAAGGATTATTGGCATGTGTCTTTTACTGTAATTAACTTTTTAAAATTTAAACATTCACTATATATTTCAATCACACATGGTACAAAAGATACAACCACACAGTGTTTTAACTTTGTGTTATGCTATTTCTTAATCACTCTTTTTGCCTGCTTGCTTGCTTATCTGCTTGCTGTCATTAACCAAACTCAGGGGAATGTCACGATGTCACCAAGGGCAATGAGGAGAGAAATAAAACCAGCTACCCACAATTAAATCTGCAAATCCAATGAATTTAGCCTTTTGCAGGTTCAAAAAAACAACATAAACACAAGAATTTTCTTTTCCCTTACTGTATAAAGATTCTTTTAAAATTTTGCCACCGGTTTCTCGAATGGAAAGTGGGAAGCCCTGGGAGAAACTGTCGCAGAAATGTCCCTTCGAGTGGCAGGGCAGACGGGGCTCCTCCTGCCCAAGGCCTGAGTTCCGGCTTTGGACGTCTGTCAGACTCCACCTGGGAACAGCTGTCAGCCTACCAGAGAAGGTCTAAGGGGAAAAATGACTTCAGGGCATGGCGAAGGAGGGAAAACGCCCAGGCACAGATGAAGATGGAGATGCAGATGATTTCTGCCCAACTTGTTCCCAGGCTCCTGGGTTGGATCTGGGTCATTTTTCCTTATTTCTGCTCATGCAGTATAGAATTGACTAAAATTCTGGATTTGGGTTCTTGTATCACTCTGTGTTATGCTATTTATAATAGCTTTTGTGCTAACTTACATGTTTTTTCTGTTTTCTGGATTTTATTACCTTTTTGGCATAATTTACCCATATTTTTGTTTACATAATTTAAAAAATATCAGTAACTGTAATAATATAAAATGAACTTGTGTTGTTGACAAGACGTCTGGTCTTTACGATCTGTCACGTAATTTAAGTGTACCCATTCCCACTGAGTAAAGTTATCTCTCTCAATAAACCATGCAGAAAGTACCTTCTCTTCTCATAATCACTTCTTTAAATACTGTTTTTGAGGGCACAGTGAAAGGCCAATTGAGCACTGGATGTTAATTCAAAGTTCGGATTTGAGGTCTATTGAAATTGAACTAATATTATTTTAAAACATCTCTTCATACTAATGTTGCAGATGGGCCTTTTTTTTTCTAAATTCATTAAGCTGTGGCAGTGTCATTAGCCCCTCCCAGGTTTATGAAAAATATAACTTGTACAGTTATGCAGATGTGTTAAGAGCACATGCTTTGCTGAATCAAAGCGTGATTATTTTCAATTCCAAAGCAGCCAAAGGGCATTGAGTATCCCAGTCCAGCTCTGCCCTCATCTCCCTCCCACAGTCTGCACAAGGTGGGCAAGTGCGAAGCAGTCTGCACCAGGCGGAGGCCCTAGTCATCCCTGAGGACCGCACTGTGGGAGGGAAGAGGGAGCAGAGTGAAGAGTAAAGAGTAGATCTTCCTGCTCTAAATAGCAGCCCTCAGGGGGCTGAGAAGTGATTGGAAATTAGTACAACTATTTCCTGTGTGGGCTAGCCCTGGCCTTCCACCAAAAAGGACACAAGATGGACAACTGTCCACTTGAAACGTTCTAAAGCACCATTTAAACTCACTTTCCCAAGAAGGACATTGAAAAGAGACTAGAACAGGCACTTCTGCTAAACATTTACCAAAGGTGAACCCTGAGCCTTGCTCCCCACGACACACCCCTCCGGGGTCATGCCCGGCTCTCCTTCCCCACCCTTGGGAAACCAGCCAAGCCTCGTGCCCACTCAAGCCGAGGAACAACTGGACTTCATCCTCAGTGAAACCTGCCCCAATCCACGATAAAAAGGAGCAAGTTAATGTTTCACTGCACCAACTAGACACACGAGTAGTCAGAGCCCACTCGCAGGACGGGTCGGCCTGCCTCCGGTGTAGGAAACTGAAGCGGCTGGATCACTGCAGGAAGTTTAGGCACCATCTCAGCAAGCCACGCGAAGATGCTGTCGGGGGCAGAAGGAGACACTATCTTTCTCATCGCTCCCCACCCTCAGAAGAGGGCGATTCGGTTATCCCTTAATTGTCTTCCTGTTCTGTCCTTTGATGATGGCTCGAGAAAATGGCTTACATCAGCGCTTCCCACATTAGAAACACAAAAATAAGAGCAAACTATCAGGTCTCACCACAGACATTCGAGTCAGAATCTCTCTGGATGGGCCTGAGGATGGTATTTTTAAGGGCTGTCTGGATATGGACTGGGGTGGAGCTCAGCAGTAGAGTGCTTGCCCAGCATGCGTGGGCCCTGAATTCTATCCCCAGTACTACCAAAAATAAAAAAGGAAAGAAAGAAAAAGAACATGCTCCCCAGGTGATTCCACTGTATTCCTAAAATTAGGAACTACTAAATGAAGAAGTTGCCTGCAAGTACACACGGGCTTGGCATATTAGTGGGCAGGAGACATAGACAATACTTTGCAACTTGCTGCTCACAGACTATGATCATTTTCATAAAACTCCACCTTCGCACTCCCTTTATGTTCTTCCAGGGTGTGGCTAGCTTCTATTTATCCATATACCATCTCCGGAGAGCCTGGTGACTAGAAGTGCCATAGCTGCACGGGACAAAGCTGGCCCAACCAAGGCAGCCCCAGCCTCTCCTTTTCATTTTTCATGCCTTCCAGTTTTGCTGCGATCTGTCCTCGGATGCATACATCCGAGTCCGCTCCCAGGTCAGGCCTCCTCACTCTGGATGGTGTGCTGAAAATGAAAATCACCACTGCCTTTTGCCCAGAAAGCCTCAGAAAGTTCAACAAATCTCGACCTGGATCCAAACTCCCCTTAGTTCTAAAAAAGAACCAGGCTTTAAAATGAACCAGAGTCAGGCCAAACCCAGACACCTGTTGAACTGATGGTTTTCAACTTCAACTGCCAGTTACAGGTAAACGGAAACTTAGACAGGAGTTCTTTCCTTCTTTTGGCGTTATGGCATCAGTGACAAGTTATTTCTCACTGACGGAGCACTCCAGCGGAGTTCAGTCTCCGACCAAAGGCGGGACCCTTCAGGCCCACAATGGTCACCGCGTGGGAAATACGCACAGCGGCACCAACCCAATTCTCAGTCACTTCGGGCAGCAGGTGCCTCGGGCCAGGAATACGGCCAGCAATGAGCTTGGGCCTACCCTGTGCTTCCCTAGGACTTCTTCCAAACCACATTCTTGATTGGGGAAGAAAAAGTTCTAAATTTCTTTTATTAGGTTCTCATTAAGGTAGAAGAATCCTCCTCCAGCATAACAAAAGTTCTCTGATATGTAAATACCGACAAAGTATGAGGCAAAACACACCCAACAGAAAAATACAGTTCATTGTGCCTCGTCTGCATCTATTCCCTCAAGGCTGGTCAGAAAAATCTAGGCAGAAGAACAAATGGTTTCCATAGCTGAGCATACAGAAGTCCTAATTTCTGTGCACTGACATCCAATTTACCTGGACAATAGGGAAATTCATTACTCCTCCACCTTTATTTCATATTCCTCCATTAAGAGCTATTGGTTTTAAGCAAATCAGCTAGAGTTCATGAGTTCATACGATATCTCAGGTCCCACTGTGCAGCTTCAGGCAGCTACCGGCCTGGTGAAAATTCCTCCAGCTTCTGTCCAGACTCCCCCAGTATGGTCTGTTGTTCCGAGGCTGAAGAGCTGCTATTAGCACAGTAATTTTTCCAAATGAACATTGAGCTAAATTATCTCAAATGTATAAAGGAACATCTCTCACTGTGTTATGGAAAATTGCCTCCCAAATTACAAGACTATACAAAGCACATATTAATTCTGGGCCCGAGGACAACCAAATTGCCTTGGATTCTGAGCTGCACTGTGGTAACACACTCTTAATAATGTCAGGCTCGGAAGACATCACAAGGTACACGCTGTTAGGAAAATAAACCAGAGTTTCTCTCCGTTAGGATCACCCTACACACACCCGAACCCAGCTAGAGGTTTTTTGCTCTGAGATACAAGCCTTTTTCAAAGGAAATAAATTCTAATTGCACAGGCAGGGAGTGAATTTGAATTCTAAACTGGGGCGACCTCCCCAAGTGGCTTGCTCACTGCTGCCTGGGATGAGGCAGCCTGGGACACAGCCGATGGCAGCCTTGGTGTCCTGGAGGAGAGGCCAGCTGCACAGGTCCACGAAGAAGCTGCAGCTCAACCACATTCAGTCCCACAACCAGAGTAGGGGCAAACAGAGGCCGTGCACCGGCTGGAAGATCGCACTGATACATGGAATGAACGTGCGGTGGGAGAGAGGGCGAGCCCTAGAAGCCGGCCTAGCAGAATCACCCCAAACTACTCTTCAGGGCACCCGGACAGGCATATGCTGTCCTCCAAAGCCTGTTTCCAATGAAGATTTTCAAAAATAAGATTTTTTTGGCCTCATTTGTTTCCCCTACTCTTATTTCGGTCATCATTAAGGTACAGAGGCGTGAACTGAGGGCCTCAAGGACACTAGCTAAGTGCTCTCCACTGAGCTACATCCCCAGGCCCTCCTTTTTTTTTCACTTTTTTGAGGAAATATTACAAAGCAATCAGCTATAATGACATTTTATTCCCATATGGTCCCATACACATCTAAAAAGTTTACTTTTTTCCTATGTAATCCCAGTGCCATCCCACACCTTGCAAAATTTACAAATTCCTTGGTATGACTGCAGCTCCAAATTAGATTTATATAATTGTATCCAAAAATGTATTTTCTTGTTTTGCTTGAATAGCAAGTCTTTTAAAAAATAAGAACATGAAGCATCCCAACTGAAGACGTGCTGACAGCTAAAGGACTGGCCCCTCCCCAGCATCCCTGCCCCCTTCTAAACAGAAGAGATGCCCCATTTTTCCTTAGACGGCACGAGGCCCCCTCCTCCTTTCCATGGAAGTCCGGGTGGCCTGTCCGCCCACGTCCCTTCCTTCAGTGTGGGACCACAGCCCGAGTCTGGTCAGGAGGAACTTGACACTTGAGGGATGCTAGGCATGCACTTTAGACAGTGGCCTCCCATTATCTTCTTCTCCCTGGAAACTGTCCTGTATTCCGTCTTCTGAAGGCCTAATTTTTTTTTTTCTTTAAATTCTATCAGCCACGAGCAAATGGCTTCGCTCTTTAAATTAGCCAGAGCTGGCTTCTTCCGCACACTTTCTCACTACAGGAACGCAGACAGGGAAATGTCCTGTCTGTGCATTTGCAATCTCGGGCTGGCCCACGCAGCCCCCATGGCACCGGCCCTGCCGGCGCACCACTACCGCTCTGTTTTCGGAAAGCTGAATCAGAGTGGGTAAGAAAACTCTGAGAAGGGAGGCTTCTCCGTGCTACCAACACAGTGACAGTGATTCACTAAGGGTACTAAGGAACCCGGCTCTTTGAAACAATCTGGGGGTTGTGGATTCAGCTCAAGTGGTAGAGCGCTTGCATAGCAAGCTCAAGGTCCTGAGTTCAATCCCTAGCACACCCCCCACACACCAAAGAAATGAAAAGAAAATGTGCTCAGGAAGTAGGGAGGAATACGAGAGTTGGGTGGAAAAAGAGCCCAGAGGGCAAGTTCCTGTCTGTTCCTGGCACTACCTTGACACCCAAGGTATCAGCTCCCATGCAGATCCCTGTCCTCATGGGCAATTCTTTGCTTCACCACTGTTCCCACCAAAAGACACTGCAGTTCAGCAGAACTCTTCTGTCTTCCCACAGTGTGAGGATTTCAGGTTAATGATTTAGATGTTCACGAAATAGAGGGCACAAAAATCTGTGAGAGAGAAGGATTCTCGCAAAGAAAAGAATCTGGCCAGATATTTTTTATTCCTTAAATTCTATCAACCATAACAAACAGCTTCTCTCTTTAAATTATCCTGAGCTGGTTTTTGACCCAATGAAGATATTATTGTTTGCAGTGATTAGACATCTAACTAATCTTTTTACATCAGATATAAATAACCATTTAATTAAAATTGTTACTTAAAAGAGACAGGAGCCTAAGATTATCTAACATTATAGTCAAACTTTTCAATTTTAATTCCCCCTTAATAAAAATCTGGATCTTAGGCCACACAAAGGCAGAGATAATAGAAGGGCTGTCACTCCATGCTGTGTGACAGCTGGAGCAGCCCCTGTCAGGCTGTGGTCCCCAGACCCACAGCAAGCGTAGCAATGCAGGGAGCATGCTGGAAGCGCACGTCCTCCGGAATAATAGACCTGCCATCCCAGACTCTCCGAATGAGGGTCCAGGGGGGTCTGTTTTAATACCCCCCCATGGGATGGGGTACAGGCTTAATCTGAGACCGCCATGCTTCAGAGGAGCCCCCACAATCACTCAGCCCTCCCGCCTCCCCTACTCAGGCAGCAAAACTTTAAGGAAACTTCTGTAAGATCCTAGGGATGCACAGAGAGCAAAGATACACCTGCCCTCCAGAAGTGCAGAGTGGGCCGCGGGGACCAGCACAACAATCAGGGCAACGCTCCCTGGCCCGCTCCTTGGAGGACACGAGACCCGGGGTGGAAAGAGCAAGCGCTGGAGTCCAGCTGCTAGATTCCTGGCTCCTCACATCCATGCTGGGTGACCTCAGTTAACACACCCCTGAGAAAAGCTTGTAAGTCTCACTTTCCCCATTTGCCTCAGTCTCCCCATCTTCTATGGGGATCCTAGTGGGTGTTGAGTTATGGGACTGCCACGTGACTTCAGTGACATAATGCACACGAGGCACTCGGCCCTGGCCTGGCCCC
>PVJO010013226.1:0-52612 GCA_004026905.1 Hystrix cristata
TTTAAGATAGACAACAGTTCACATTTAGGCTGCATTTACTATTTTTTGCGTATGCTTTCTGGTCAAATGCTTTGTGTGATCCTTAATTTTTTTTTATCTTTTTATTTTTATTTTCATTTTTTTTTGGTGCTGGGGATCGAACTCAGGGCCTTGTGCTTGCAAGGCAAGCACTCTAACTGCTGAGCTAAATCCCCAGTGTGCTTGTGATGGGAAACCTGTCATTAGAACTTGGCTGAGGAAACTGGGTCATAGCATAGTGGAAAGACCAGTATGTAGACTGTGAAATTAGAAAATCAGGAGTGAAGTATTCGCTGTTCTCCACGAGGGGAGTTAAATAAGTGGTTTTGAATATGGAACCCTCTCTCTAAAATAAGAATGTTGCACTGGGTGAGACCCTAGGGTTTCTCCTGGCTTTAAAATTGTGTATTTCTATGACTCACAAAGAAAGTGGAGCTATAGACTGTCAGTTAATAGCAAATTATTAAAATGTGAACTTAGAGCCTTGCTTTTCTGACTTGCAAGTAAAGGCACTTTCCAGAAGTATTAAAGTTATGGTTTCAAAGTTCTTTATCTTAATCCTGTTGACACTGGAGCCTTTTATTTGAGTTATTTCAATAGTAAAAATGCAGAAATAAACATCTCCCTGTAAGTTTAATGGAAAAAATTACCTGCTTTATATCCTATATTCATATAGAGAGCTGTGTTATTCCTTAGAAAAGAGAGAAAAACTGATGACTGCAGATGTTTCAGAGGGTAGCTATAAATCCAGTGACTTATAAACAAGAATTGTGATGGGAATAAAATCCAATGCCCTTATAGGGAAAACCAGGCATGTGAAGATTTTTACATGTGCCTTGCATTGTGGTTTGTTTTTTTTTTTTTAACTTGTGGTGGTGCTAAAGGTTTTGCCTGTAAAATGAGACGTGAATGATGTTTGGCAGATCTGAACACAGAGAATGATCTGAGAGCCCTTGTGTTTACACTTGCACAATGATGGTTGTAAGCAGATCTTTCTAAACAAGCCAGAGCAATTTGAAAGGATTAAGAGATCTGAATTTAACAGTGTGTGCCACAGTTTTCTTCCTTTCTAAACCTTCAAGAAATTAAGCTCCCCAAGCTGATAAACCTACAACGAAGGGATTTTGAAAGTTCCTTTTAAGGAATTTGCTCCCTGTGGGATTTTGGTGCTTCTGACTTGAGTGTATAATGTTGATTCTTTCGCTCCATGGGGCTAATCCATTTTGGTTATTTTCCATGTAGTAGCAAATTGTTTCAATGAGGTAGCTCCCTGAGGCTGGGTAAATGGGCACAAGGGTTTATAGCCCTGTTTTTTGTTTACATGTGTTTGGAATATAATGAAAACTGCCCTTCAATTTTAAGTCATTCCTATTTAGTTTCCATTCCAAGATAAATTTAGTTTTAAGGAAATTGTAATACAATGCTTAGTCACTTATGATTTATGTTAAAATTTAAGAAAAACTACAATGCTAGAGCCTTTCTTTTCTGTTGCCTTGGGAGTTCGTGTCTGAAGGCTGCCTTTCAGGTGAAATCACCTCATAATTAGTTCTTCAGCTGCCGCATGGAACTAACATTAAGATTCTCACATTCACCCCATGTTAGACAGAAATTTTAGCAAAGTGCTTTTTGATGTATGGGAAGAACACAGTGTCTCAATGTATTAAATTAGACATAACCCAGAGGCCAATCATTAGTCTACAACAAAACTATAAATCCAAACAGTTCCATCGCTGAGTGTTTTACATTGTTCTGTTGCTTGAAAGTTCCCTTTCCTCTCTCGCTTCCTCCCTCCCTTCCTTCCTTCCTTCCTTCCTTCCTTCCTTCCTTCCTTCCTTCCTTCCTTCCTTCCTTCCTTCCTTCCTTCCTTCCTCTTTCTCTTGCCTCTCCTCTCTTTCTTTTTCTCTTTTTCTTTTACGTAGGATCATTCTGGATTCAGACTGTGGTAATTACATTTAATGTCACAAGGAGCTAGTCGGGTGGGCTTCAGTTGGTTTTCTTTCTGTGCCTAATTTATCTACACAGCACTGGCGTGGTTCAGAGACCTTTCAGAACATTCTTTATTGCTGTCCTTGCCAAGAGGAATGCTCATCTCTTAGGATCCAGTGAGTACTTAACTCCACCTCCCTTATTCTGCATTCCCAGTGTTTTGTGGCAAACGGATTTTCTCATTTTAATGAAAACACCATCCACATTAACTGTTGGTATAGAGACTGATGGGAAACTTATGACTTGTTTTGGTTTGAAAAAAATCTAATCTTAATAAAATATATTTCTGTAATAGAAAACATCATCAGTGTTCCATTTCATTTGTAAGCTTAAAAAATTCTGTGATTAAACTCTGGTGACCGCTAGACAACTGACTTACACAATCACTTCTGTTGAACTTTGCAGAAAAGAGAAGGTACTGCCACATGACGGGCATCAGCTTGTGTGAAGAGAGCTGACGGCCTCACCAGCTCATTTCTTGCAGAGAGGGTAGTGGCCTCACAAATATTGTAGCCATCATGTGAGATTGATCCCACGGTCAAGATTTTTTTCTATGTGCAACATAAGAAACATGATTTTTTCAATTGAGTATATCTCCACTATGTGCTCACAATCATCATTCCTTCTGCTTTACCATAAAAGCATTTCATTAAAAAAGTGAGTCGAGGTCCAGTGTTAGTGAGAAGAGCAAGAATCAGAGAAACAATAATTTCCCCCAAAAAACTCAATTAGATGCATTCAAAAATAAATCTCTGATTAGGAGATCAGGATCATCCTATCAATAGATGCTGGAGCCATACTTATTTCTTTAAAACAGATTTTACTTCTTTTCCACAGAACTTTCTCTATTCTTTATGTTACCTGTCTTCTTTGTCACACAATTTAAATTACATAAATTTTTACTTTCATAATTTCAAGGTTTTAACATTTACAATCTATTCAAAACCAAAACCAATCAACCTCGCACATGTAGGGTTTTAAAAGGTCCACATTTTTTTTTTGTGACTATAATTCCAACTACTTTGTAGCCTGAGGCAGAAAGAAAGAAAGTTTGAAGCTAACCTGGGTACCTTAGTAAGATTTTGTCTCAAATTTTAAAAAAATAGATAAATAAATAAATATAAAAAGATTGGGATGTAGCTCAGTGGTAGAGTGCCCATGGTCCACTCTCTAGTAGCACAAAAGTTATTACTTTCATAATTAAAAAATTTTTAAAGTTCCAGGTTTTTGAAATTGATGGATAAATTTTAGAGCCACGTGAGCTCCAGCTGCTTGGCAAAATGAAAGTCTGAGCCTCTATCACCTAAGTTATGTATAGTGAGATAAGGCTCAAAATTATTGCTCAGATAAGGTTCAAAATTATTGCCCAACAGGTAAATTCTGGGAGACTGGTGTCTGATGCTTTCCTAAAAGGTTAAGGAGCCTGTAATAAATGGGGAAAGATACTACACTCTTTCCTGGGAGCAAGCATAAGGAGGAGTGGGTGTCTCCCACTGATTAAATGTAGCTCAAGTAGGAGAGCAAGCTAGACCAAAACCATGATTGGTCTTACCAAAGAGGATCTCCTCCTGTGAGAATTCTGCGTACACTCTTGAACAACTAGAGCTATAATGCCATGGGCATTGCTTATACCAAATAAGCTGTGTGGGCCCAGCGACAGAGGCTCCAAGAACTCAGGAACATGTACAGAAGATAAAAAGTATCCTTTAAATATCTAGCTAGAATAGAAAGCATGAAAGTAACTTACAAATGTACCAATCAAATGAAGAATGTTCTGGTCCTCCTTAGACTTTCCGATCTTTCAGCCCCAGAGATTTCAGCAAGAGATGGGGGTAGAGAAAGAGATGAATGAGAAAGAAAAGAATCTCACTTGCCCACATTTCTAGATGCAAGTTCATGTTTAAAAGTAGCTCTAAATATGGGATAGCATTATTACAGAGGAATTCTTACCTTGAAAAAATTAAATTGGTGTTTACTGACATTATGTAGGTATGGTTTGAATGCTTTCTCTAAACTTCACATGTTGGGAACTAAAACCCCAATGCAACTGTGTAGAGAAGTGGGATCTTTAAGAAGTGGTTAGGTGTTGAATGCTCGGTCCTCCAGGATAGATTCATTCTGTCATCGTCAGAGTGAGTTAGTCATCTAACCCTTCCACACACCCTCTTCAGTGCATGTTCTCTTGCCCCTCCCCCTCCTACTGTGGGAATGATGTGGCATGCCCAGATGTGAGCCACTTGAGACCAGCTCCCTGCACTGTAAGAAATAACATCTGGTGGTTATAAATTATCTAGTCTCAGGCACTCTGCTACAGCAGCACAAAATGCATTAATACAATGCACATTCTAATATCTGGATTAAGACTATACTTCGTGATTAATACCTCAGGGAGAACTTCTGACTTTTAGAATTCAAGAGTATTCAACGAAGCAATGACATTGCTGGGTTTTACTTAGTTGCAAAAACAAAATAAAATGAAAAAAAAAACCCTTAAGTTTCTCTAATTTTTAAAAAAGGCAAATGAGAAAATAGCATTTTGAATATATTCAGTGTATTTCCATTATACAAGATGTGTATATTAACTACTCAGTTGTGGTTCAAGCATTATTATATTGTTCTATTACTCAGTTGTGGTCCAAGTTTTTGCTAGTGTTATATCTCATTCTTATGGATGCGCTATCACGAACTCTAAGTCCTTTCAGGAGAATGATCTAGGTCAAAGTCAAATACGTTCTTTTTGTATACTTTAGTGATTGCTTTCAGTAATCAGGTATTTTAATTTGCTTCACATTTGATATTCTACATTATGAGATACATTTTTGAATATGTTTTCTCAGGAATTTTAAATTATTTTTTCTTTTTATGGCATTATTTGCCTACATTATATTTTTAAGTATTTCCATCTACTCATACATTCCATTACAAAGAACCCTCTTTTGCTTCCCAGATAACTCCATTGTAAAATCTCCCCCTTGTGCATCCCTGCAGTCTGCATTGGTTACTCTTTAGCTTATACTGCTGGTGTTTCAAGGTTCTCTTTTCTTGCTTTTCCAGTTGGACCCATTATTTATTGGATCTGTGTTTTTACCTTTTCTTACTTTGCTACCTTATTTGTTGGAATAAATGACCAAGTAACTTTTTAGGGAGATGTAAATAAGAATACATTTTATGACCACTTGTATGTCTGAGAATGTCTTTTTCTACTTTATCCTTCCTTGATAGTTTGCTTGGGGACCGCACATATGAATCCAAATGAGTTATGTTTTAAGAAACAGCCCACATGCTCTTCACCGAATGTAAGAAAAGAACAACTTCAGGAAAGAACTTCAGGAAAAGGACAACTTGTATAAACATTCTAGTACTAAATTTTTTGGGACATCATGAGCTTAATACATTACCTTTGGCCTCTACAAATATGAGGTGCTCCAAGTGGTGGCCATTATCTTCCAGACATTTATTAGTTCGGCAAACTGCTGCTTGGGTAACTTTGGTCACTGAGATTGCTGCACATGCATGTTCAATTTTTTCTCTAAGGGCCAGCAGTGTAGTGTGTTTTCTGTGATGTACGGCATCCTCTAGGAACCCCCCACCCCCGCCAAGGGAGCCTCACACGTCAAGCGCTCTTATTCTAGGGGTGGTAGAAAGGACTGCCACTTTTATTGAATTGGACAAATGAAGTGTCAACGCCACATATGTTGGAAAAGAGGACTCAGATGTTCTCTCACCTAGCTGGAAGAAGGAGAATAAGAACATTTACAAACAGTCACTAAAATATGCCTTGTTTAAAAATAAGTTGCCTTGGATTTTCAAAGCTATATTGCATTGTGTTCTAGTGTTTGTTCTTTGGCATGCATCTTGTATTAAAATTTCTGATGATATGGTTTGCTGCGAGTCTTTTAAAATTTATTTTCCCAGGCATTCAATAGGATGTTTAAGATCTAAAGCTTTCATCCTTTAATTTTGAATGAGATTTTGAATTTTTTGGATAATTTTGGAAATTATTAATCATGTCTTTGTTCTCTCATTTGGAAACATTTAGTGAATGCATGTAAAGTAGAACCAGAGCTTTGAAAACCCTGAATGTGAGATCAGAAATTTCTATGAATTTAAATGAAGAAGGAACCCATTGCCCAGGTAGCAAAGCACTGCAGGGAAGCGAAGGAGTCCTCAGACACCGTTTTCTAGCTTGCTCTGAAATTTCTGACTCCATCTTATTAAGACCTTTTGACCAAAGTATTTTAGTTCTAATGTTTCTATCATGGTATAAATGCTATCAGTTTTTAAGATAGAACAAATTATTTTTTAAAAAATAGGAAAGAAATGATTACTATCATGGAAATTATTGATGTAAAAGAAGAATGATACATGTCAATTTTACTTTGAAAATAAGTATCTATATTTATAAAACCCAAGAATTTTATTACATTTACTTCTTTCCTATATCCTGTATCAAAATAAGAATATTTCAACTGCAAACAAACCAAATAATAATGGCAGTGGATTAAAGCAAAAGGTCAACTATTATCTCCCCGTTAAGAAATCCTGAGGTGGAGGGACCTGGCATTTTTTAGAAGTTCAACCATAACGTCAAGGAGTGTAGCTGCTTAGCATTCTATCTCACCATCCTCAGGAGGCTTATTTTCTATTGGATGGGGACTAACTTAATATATGTATAAGTGGCATCAATTAAATAACATAGAATAAGTTGACTAATATGTCTTCCAGAAGTAAAAATCGTAAAGGTACGCTTGGAATTTACACTTAGACAAATGCATTAACTTTGCTGGATGAAGTATTTATTATTCCAGACCAAGCAAAACTGAACTGCATAAACACAATGCTCTAGAAGTGCTTGGGTCCAAGATATATGTGGGAAAAAGGAATCTCCTTCACCTCCATGTTCTTGTACCAATGACCAGTTGTCAGGTCTTCTTTAGCACCAGAAAGGAGGTGTCCTTCACCCCTTTGGATCCCCGAGCCTAGACAAATGCTAACCCCAACGTGTCAGGTTCTGTTCTCCACATCAGATGCCTTGAAGAGGGTCCAATTTCATTGTGCTCCAGGAATCAATGCCAGGAAAAAGAGCCAAGTACAGTTGGATTGAAATGAAGGAAATTCTATTCTTAGGGCAACTTAGCAGCCATGAGGGTTCAGAGAGCCTAGAATGGAATAAAGTGCCCGAGATGTGGTGGTAAAAGTTACATAATGCATTTTCCACGAAGAAAAAGGACTATCTTTGATTTTTGTAAGGAACAGTTTCCCCATTTTGCTTCTTGTTTAAAATCAAGTTAAAGTAATGGCTCTTCTTCCTTTAATTTTGGAACTGGAAGAGGATAGATAAATCCATAAAACAAAACCAGATCAGTAATTATCACAGTGCGAAAGGGTAATCACCAGTTTAAACAAGTGTATTTTTGGTACTTAGGGGCAAAACCTTATTCTGTTTATAATCCATCTTATACCAAGAGATTTTGTCTTTTCATCATTTTCTTTTCACAAGGTGTGTGGATGGAACTCTAGCATGATATTTCCAAGAACCCAATTATTTAATAAGTACTTGAGATACTGGCAGATACACACACACACACATATGCACACACACACACACACACACACACACAATTTATCACTGCAGCATAGCAAGTAGTCAAGTACTCAAACACTAAGTAAGATTAAGGGCCGTGGACTCTATATCCTGCCTCTGTCACAAACTGTCTATATGAATTTAGGCAAAAGCAGAAGCTTTTTTGACTTTCTCAGCTGTAACCTGATGGCTTTGGAAAAGGTGACTCTAGAATCCCAACACTTTAAGAGCATATGATAGAAGGCAATGGACATACTCTGGCTTGTTGGCCCACATTCCACCAGGTAAAATGGAAGCACAGCACATTCGACCTTCTCTTCAGCCTGCCATAAATCACAGCTTTTGGGGGTAACAAAGAGATAGCTGCTTTAAACTGCTCTTTCCCTGTTCCTTCACATGTTGTCGTTTCTCACCTCATTTAATGCTTATAATTTTGCATGCCAATTCTTTCTCAGAATTGTCCAGCAGATCTTTGGCTTGCCCGTTGAGTTGGTAAGTTTGAAACCCAGCACGTTCTGCCTCTTTCCCTTCTTTCCTACTTCTTCTCTTTCTTAATATTGCTATGCTGTCATTATTTATTCCTATCCTTCTTCAGGTGACAAATCTATTATGTATATTAAACTATGTACAAGACATATGTGACTATAGATTCCTCAAACACATACTTACTTCATTGTGTCCCGAGTGAACCCTTTTCCAAGAGTATTTAATTAATGAATTGGAATTTGGCAGGAAGAACAAAGCCAGGTTGTTTTCTGGGTTTTTCTTTGAGAATGAGGACTGTGAAGGACCAACACCTGAGCTCATGCATTAGACGCAGTCTTCGAAGGCAGGTAATTAAATTAACCAGATGAGCCTCTGAGGGTGATTCTGGGGGGCTCAAGCCACATAGAAGCTGCTGCCCTATCACATTGTCCCCTGCAGCTCATCATTCTTTGACTTCTCTTTCTCATCTTTGTGAGTGAGCTTCAACCGGCTGTGGCAGGCTTTGAAGATGGAGGAACCTGCCATGAGTCAAGAAGTACGGGAAACTCTAGATGGTGGAGTCTCCAATCCAGGAATAGTACAGTCTTGCCATAAGTATGACTTCAGGCCACAGAGTCCGAGCCCAGATTTTGATTTACAGAACAGTAAGTTTATAAGTGTGTAGTGATTCAATAAAAAGTTAAGACCAGTCAAAACAAGAGAGAGACCACATAGGTAAGAGTACTGCACCTTTTGAACTCCAAAGAACTATTGAAATATCACATCCGTTTTTTTACTGTAAAAAGTAAAATATCATAATGGGGGGACATTAATACTTGTAAAGTTGTCATGAGGATTAAATGAGTTTATACATGTAAAACACTTGTAATAATGTGTGTAGCAAGTGGCCGCAAATGTAAGTTGTGATTATCACTTTGGGGTTTAGAACAGAGTTTACATTGGTATATTTTAGAATAGCTCAATTCAATGCTACTAAGAGTATAAAACCCTGAACCTGTTTATTTGAAGCCAAAACCTGATTCAATTACTTTCCACCTGGGAAGGTGCTTAATTAGTTTTGAGGTTTCAAATACTTGGATATCAATCCCCTTTTTCTTAAAAATAGAATAAATATGTAAGTATAACATGATATGAATAAATATATAAGAATAATATATGAATATGAATATATTTGTATCCCCTTACACACACACACAAGTATATAAAAGTATCTGTCAGTATCCAATTAGGAAAGTAGAAACATTCTAAACTAATAAAATACTAAACTTTAATTAAACAGTACGGAAATAGCTAAGAAGCCAGATTAGAGATGATCAGGAATTGCATGAAGCCACTAAAGAACGCAGGGCTAGAAGGGCAGCTGGTAGTATCAGGCCCAAACCCAGATCCTGGGTCAGCTCACTCTTCAGGGGTTCTACAGAGACTGCTGCTGGCTGGCAAGAGCCGGAATTCGAAAGGCGATTGCTGCTGCATAAGACTAAGAGGAGCAGCACTGACCTGGCTCCAGTTGATCTGTCCTCTAATCTCACCCCATTGTGTCCTGTTGGTTGAACCAGCAAGAAGTCAGCCAAAGGGAAGGAGTGGGAAACTCAGCCATCCTGTGGACTAGAGCAGCACAGGGGTTTGGGAGAAACAGATCCCAGAGCGAAGGACAAATGCACCACATGTGCATATAAAAATATCCTTACGTTATTGCCTTGTTAGGAGGATTAAACAATCAAAATCATGCGAACTACTTATTGGGCACTATATGCCTGGGACATAGCATGTGTTCAGTTGATGTTTGCTATTGTTATTGTTACTTTAAATTCAGTCACATAATTAAAGCAATGAATGAAGTAATGAAAGTGATATTTAAATCTTCTCCCATAATCTAGGATTGTAAACTACTCTAAATGCTTCCAATTCTATTATTGTTTTCTCTGGAGGCAGATTATCAGTGCACAGTGTGCTTTGTAAGGTAACAAAACATTGTTGAAGTATGCATCAGAGAGAAGTTGATGATGGGGACACAAAACTAACACAGGGTGACAAGTATAAACATAGTTTACCCTGGCTTAGCTCTATGGTCTTGCTTTCAACACATATTGCTGAACTGTTTAAATAACTTTTAAATTCTCTTTTGAGAAAACTTAATAATAGTGCTTTAGCTATCTCTTGAGTTTATTTAAGAAGCTTATCTACAATATTGTCAGCATGGAAAATGTAATGTCTTGCCAAATAAAATATAAATGCAAGCCATTGGTAAAGTGTTTCATTTCTAACTTGTACATATATATTTAGCATTTTCATTAAACAAGACTCTTACATAGTGTCTTTTATTTCATTCCACTTTTCATCCTTTTTAATACATGTGACTCATATCTGAGATCCTACTTATTTTAGATAAAGGAAAATTCCTGTATATGTACATGAACTTATCTTTTCTATCTGTGTTTCTGCTGAGCTCCAAACCTACATATAATTACTTATGGGCATTTATACTTGGTTTTCCAACAGGAAATCACACCTAAAATGTAGCGTGTTATTCCTAACCTCCACTCCTCTGCTCTTGCCCTTGTGATTTGTATCTTGGTGACCAAAATCATTTTCTTCCTCCCTGAATCAGAAATGACGAGTCCTAGTAATGACCCTGATCTTTTTCTTGCTTCTCTTGCCCTGACTCCATCCAAATAGTCACTACATTGAGTCTACCCTGCTCAAAGTTCTCCAGTCAATTTCATCTCCTCACGCCTACAAATGCTGTTTCATTTGTCTCATGCCATCTCTGCTTCAACTGACTGCCCCCAATTTTCTTACAGTCTTCTTGTTGAAATCTGATCCTTGTCTTGTCTAGTTTCTACTGAGCAATAACACAACTTTCTCAGTTTATAAACACTTCTTTTCTCCATGTGGTTTTAAATTAAATTTCAAACTACCAGGATGGCATGAAATGCTGATGAAATCTATCACTGGTTACCTCTCTAACTTTATGCTCCACACATCCCCGTCATGTCAACAGGGAGAAGTAGATTTTGGTTCCCTAAGACAGCTTTCCTTCCTCAACAATGATTTTTCTGTGGTGGAAATTTTATGAAGATGTTGATATCTTTCATTCCCTAGACAAATGCTTATTATTGAAATGACTATATAGTGCTTCGTTTGTTGTTTATTTACATGTCTTCTACGTAATTAGGGAGCATGTACCATGACATATTAAATTTTGCGGTGCAAATGTCTAGAACTATGGCAGGCAGTATGCTAGCCACTCATCACATATTTATCGAGAGCTTGAAATTTGGCCATTCCAGATTGAGAGTATAAAATAAACATCAAATTTCAAAGCATTAGTAAGGAAAAATATATAAGATGTGTCATTAATCATTTTACACTGATCACGTACACAACATTTGGGTATGTTATAGTCAATACATATTATTGTTAAAATTGATTTCACATGCTCTTTTAGTATGGCTTCTAAAACATTTAAATTATATATTGTCTCATTTGTTAATCACATTAATTTTCTCTTAACATGGCATGAAACAGGTAAGCAACAAGTATTCACCAATGAAAATATGCTTTCAAAAGAACACTGCAGGAAAATATCTGAGTATTTGAAGGAGATCAGAATACAAAGTAGAAAAGATAAAAAAATATTAGATCATGCACACAGCTATATATGTAATACGAACTGAGTTGCCCAAAAAAGAGTAGTTAGAGGCTCATATAAGTTGTCTTAAGCTTCCTTGTGCTGCAAATAAATCTGAATTTTAATTTTGAACTATAAGAGTAGGACAAAAAGTTGAGGCAAATTTATATGAATTGGTTAAACATGGAGAAGCAGATGCATAAATGTACCTGGAGTCCCTTACAAAAAAGTAGCAGTGAAAATATTTATTTTTTGTAAAACCGTAACCCCACAAAAACACAGAGGGAGGGATAGCGGCAGTTAATACCAATAAAATTTTGGGAAGGGAAATCAGAGAGACAAATAATAAATCAGCAATACCAAAGTGGAAGAAAACCTGAAAAATAAGATTGGTGTTCTAAGAAGGATTTACAAATATGAACTAAGAAGTATATGCTATGAAACATTCCAGAAAATATAAAAGAATCCAGGGATATTAAAAATACATTGGTAAAAATAGAAAAGTAAGTAGAAGAATTGGAAATTAAGATCGAAGTAATCTAGAAAGAATAACAAAAGTGATACAATGTAGGATAAAAAGACAATGAAATTATATGTTCATCTTAGGATCTTCAACATCCCAGTAATAAGAACTGGAAAGAGAAACAATGGGGAAAATAAAGAGAATCAAAAAAAATATATTATTGGAATAATTTTAATGATAAGTAATATCAATTTGCTAGTTAAAAGTCATCCCCCCAGTGTCCTACACAATAAATGAAAATAGAGATCAACCGTTTAGAGATTTTTGAGACAAACAAAAGCTTCTAGAAGATTCTAGAAAGTTGTCTGCAAGAGATTGGAATATCAGGGGGACATCAAGTTTCTTAATGGAACTTCAGAAGCTAAAAGAAACTGGAGACATATTTTCATATTCTTTGCCAAAAATAATCTATCATAACATTTTAAACCAAATATCTAATGTGAGTTTACAGATAAGATATTTAAGACAATAAGAACTAAAAATAAATATCTCATGCCCATGCACCTTTTCAGGTGGTCATGTTCTGCTAAAATTAAGGAGAAAAACCAAAAAGCAGGATTCCATGGACTCCAGCCCAGGAAGGAGGCAAAGGAAATTCTTAAGATGGGAGAGTTCCCAAGATGGCAAGCCTGAATTAACCAGTTTCTATTTGGGTCACCTCAGAATAATCTGGGAAAGATTTTTTCAAGATGAAATTTTTAGAATACTGAATTTGTTTAAATGTACAAAGAGGAGATTTATATATTTAGGATAACATCTGGAAATAAATTAATGATGACAGCACAGTAAGCTGAGTAAAATCAAAACAAGACAAATATTAATATCAGGGAAAGAAAACATTTTGCCAGAAAGCAGAAATGATTGTTCTATATATTATTCAAATTACTATACATAACACTGAATATCAATGTAAACAAATTACAAAATAACCATCATGGATTGATTGTCAGTATAAGCTTATTGGGTTAATGAATGTGAAGGAACTGCATTTTCATTTTAAAGGAAAGGAATCAATTAAGTGTGTAAATCTTCGCATCTAGTAAGTTGCAAAAGAAACTTGCTGCTTTAGAGACATACATATTGTATTAGTGTTCCCCAGATTAACAAAGCCAAGAAACAAGAGCCAAGAGAAGATACATAAGGTAGTAAAGATATTTATTATAAAGAATTGGTTCATATGATTGCAAAGGCTAGGAACTCCCATGATCAGCCACCTTCAAACTGAAGACTCAAGACTCAAGAAAGTCAGTTGTGTAGTTGTAGTCTAAGTCCAAAGACCTGGGAAATAGCAATGGCAACAATGTACATCCTAGTCCAAGGGCGGATATGGATGTCCATCTTAGTGAAGCAGAGTGAATCCCTCCCATCCTCTGCCTTTAAAAGATTGGACCCTTAAAAGATTGGATAATGATCACTCACATAGTGAAGGATGATTTGCTTTTTCATTCTACCCTTTCAAATCCTAATTCACATGGAAAACCTCTCACAGATTCACCAAGATATAATGTTCAACCAAATATCTGGGTATCTCATGACAATGATCCAATCAAGTTGACACATATTATTAACCATCACAGATGTAAATACAAAAACAACCCATTAAAGGAATTTAAAATGCATGCTTCTGCAAAGGAGAAAAATAGGACATGTACTAAACACCTATTTTCTGTCATAGTGTACCTTGTAGAACGTCCAGATTTTTAAAAAAAGGATTTAATGTGGCTGAGTAAATATGATTAGTTGACAATGTGTGAGTGCATGCATGTGCAGAAAAGGTGCACCATTACTATACACTGACAGTTAAATCAAGACAAAATCTATAGACAAAATCCAGTTCAAAGTATATGCCAAAACATGCCAGATCCAACAGTCCCAACACGTTGATACAAAAACCTGTCCTCAAATTTTAGGGAAAGCCATGATTTTGCTCTCAAATGTTAGCAGGTAGTGTCCAAAAGAATTTGGAAAATTTTAGTTTATACATTAAAAGTAATTATATGTAATTTATGCAAAACTTTGACCGAGTTTATAATTTAAAATTCTTTGATACATAGTTTATATGAAATATCATGAAAATACTAAAATAGACCTATAAGGAAACATATTTCAATATATTTTTTATGAAATAATAATATAGAACAGTATTGAATGCTTTGTAGGTTTGATGGTTAATCCTGATTGCTAACTTGATTGGACTGAGAAACACTTAGGAAATCAGTAAAGCACACCTCTTGGTGTGTCTGTGGATGCCAGAGACAAAAGATCATGAAGTCTATAGATACACCAGTAGATTAACTCACTGAGAGATCAGAAGTTGATGGCATTATGGGAAAGCAAAGGAAACAGGAAGTGGGGCCTAGACAGAAGGAGAGATCATGGGGCAGAGGGGCACGATGTTGGGAAGTATACAGTGTATGGTTCCTGGACCCTTCTTCTGTCTCTTTTGCCCTCTGTGCTGACAGGTTGCCAGGAACTTTCCTGTGTTGTCTCCTCCCAGCACGGTGCTTCTGCTTTGCCACAGACCCAAAGAAGTAGAGCCAGCTGACCATGGACTGAAACCTCTGAAACCATGAGCCAATATAAACTGTAAACTGTTCCTCCTTTAAGCTGTTATTCTTAGGTGTTTTGACATAGCAATGGAAAACTAACGCAGTAGGTGTGAGGCATTGTCGTGTATCATAATTCATCGTTCCTTATTCAATAACCACAAAAGATAGAATGAACAGGGTATGTGTGTGTGTGCACATATTGATGAAGAAATTAATGCTCAAGACATTAAAGCAATTTGCCTAAGCCTCTATATGTGTTTTTAATCTCTATGTTATAAGAACTTTCTAAATGAGTGATGATTTTTCCACGGGTTTAATTTTATTTTAAGATGCAAAAAATAATAATTGGAGCCAAATCTTGTAAACTAACTTGGAAAATATTTCTTTACTGCATTTGTGAATAGAAAATATTTTTTGTGATTGATAAATTTGCTTGGAAGGCAGAATGTGGTGGGTAGATACTATTATAAAAATGTAAATGACCTTGATGTCAATGGTTTGAAGACAACATACATTTTAACATATTTCTAACTACCTGTCATCTCTCAGTGTTCTTACCTCCGTATCACTAATACCCGTCTACCCATCCAGCCATCCAGCCATCCAGCCATCCTTATCAAACTTCCTAACCTTATACTAAGGAGGGTGTATTTAAGAGTGTGTACACCATATTTTGTGTGTACAAGACTCTTGTGGGAGTCTTTTGTTAAAGAAAACTGTATTTAGAGAACACAGCTTTTTTGCCCAGTGCTCTGGAAGCAGGACACGGTCGTGCTTGTCTGGCCTTGGACTCCTGAGTATGCAGCATTTTTACAGGACCACGCTGTTGATCACAGCATGCGTGCTGCTGTCCAGGACTCCAGGCATAAAAATATTCTTTTTTCGAACTTAAAATATCCTAAAATATTTGGCAATAGATTGCAGCAGTTCCTTCTGTAGTAAACATACCTAAAAAGGAGTGAAGTTGCATCCCATCCCAGAGGCTGGTTCTCAGAATCTGGGGCCCCTGCTTGCTCATAGTTTCCAAGGTTCTTTTAAAAGAGAAGTAGCTGCTATGTTGCTACGTTCTAAAGTAGAATGTTAGTTTTGCAATTTCTTAGACCTTTTTGTTCTTCACATTTGGTATGCTGGCTTCTGGACTGCTAATGAATCGTCTCTTTTGTTTTAGATTTGTTAATATTGAGATTGTTCCATGGGATGAGTCTCTTAAATTTTAAAATCATCAGTGTTTGAAGCAGTCACTATTTTATTTTGTTGGTTATGCACTAAGGAAGAAAGAAATTGCCTCCAAGAATTTAGAATTACTTCCTGAAAATTATTTCCTTTCTTCTTTTTCCATCTCATCATGTAGCTTGGTAGCAGGCTACTGAGTGTTGTGATGCTATGAATGGAAGGTGGCTAGTGCACTGTCTCCTTGTGACACGTAACCCATGCCAGGTAACCAAACAAATAACTTCATTCTCATGGTGATATTTAGTTCCTCATTTTTTTTTTTTTGTGGTGCCAGGGATCGAACTCAGGCCCTTGTGCTTGCAAGGCAAGCACTCTAATCACTGAGCTAAATCCCCAGCCCCATAGTTCCTCATTTTAATAGTGATCCAGAAACTATCTAACCATCTCCTAAGGAATCCTTCATATCCTATTTTCATTCTTTCAGAAACTATATAAACAAATTCCTTTAGATTTCTGGAAATAAGCAAAGCAGATTATGTTGCTATCCTTCCAGTTTTCAACTCTCAATACAGATTTTGAAATTATTGCCAGAGTTTAATTAAAGTACAGCTAAGAGTCTACTTCATGATTTTATTATTCCCTTCCAGATCTCATTGTCATTTCAGTTACTTTATGATCTCTAATTTAGTTAGGTAGTGGGAAGCAATCCTAACTCCAGAACTCCACAGCAAGAAAATAAGTTATCTTAGAAAGACTAATTCTTTATAAAATACTTGGCTCTGGTTCTCAATTAACTGTAGTAGTGTGAAGCTTAGTTTTCATCTCGCAGATTTAAACCTTGCACAATACCTACTCTATGTAAACAAAGGTGTGAATGGCTTTCCAGAGAACATTGCCTGAGTAGAAAAATGAATACTCACATGTAAAAATACTAAAGATAAAATATAATATACAAGGAAAGAGACAAGCGTGTCTTAGACAGAGGTGAAGCATCTAAAATAAGAGGTGAATTGAGCCGTTCTACCCATCCGCATTTTCAGAAGATCTAGAAGCTCTAGTAGAATCAGAAAATATGTCATGTGGCTGAAAGGCAGGCTGACTTAGTGGATATGGTTAAACTGTTTGTGTAAAGTGGATTAAAGGCATTATTAAAAGTTGACACAGGGAAAATATGGAAAATGATGAATGAACCTGATATAAATAGGGAGGGAGGGAGGAGAGGGGAGGGGCGGGGGAGAGGGGGAGAACCACAATGCACCATGTATAGGTACAGAATAAATGTAATGAATGTGACCAATGTATGTAGAATGTACCAATACATGCTCTTGGTTTAAAATTAAAAAAAAAAAGTTGATACAAATAAGCCTCATAATCTGATAAAGTTTGGAAAATACAAAAAAAACCCCGATTTTGGAAAAAAAACATTAAAGCAAAGAACTTTTTGATGTTGTGGTTCCCGTCCTCAGTTGCTTCCGCTAACACTCTTGTCTCATACCTGTCTGTTGTCACAAAGGAGCCACCCATAATTGACATGCTAAAATTTGCATGGCCTCAAAGGCAGATTGTGTTGTTTCTCTGGGACACTTTTTGAGATCAAAAATAGAAATTTTTAAGATTGTTGCTCAAAGATAAGTCAGGGGTGTAGCAACAAAGCTGAGGATATTTTGGCAGGTTCTTTTTAACTCATACGTCAACATCACGGACATAATCTGTACACATCTTCTCTTTGCTTTCAGGAATGAGGATATTCCCTCTGCCTTTTTTTGTTCTCTGAACTATCTCAAATGAATTAGCACATTAGAAGCTGGTTGAACTTTATAGCCATTCCTTTGGGAACCATGAAAATGCAAAAGAAATAAAGTGTATGGTCTCTTTTACAAAGTTTTTAGAAATTTGCTCCTTTTTGTCCTCAGAAGAATTTAGAAGTCACTAAAGTACTGAATCTCATTTTAACTGCTAACTGATTCCTTTGATATCTTTCAATTTCAGTGTCATCTGGAATAGGAGGGTGGAAGATCACTCTTAACTAGGTCTTTCTGGGCATCTGCCAACAGACAGCCTTCAGATGTGAAATACAATATCGATTCTTCTTTGGGTCTCAAGTATGAAGTCCTACCATGGAGATTTGGACTTTTTAGCCTTCATAATCACATGAGACAATTCATTACAGTTTCTGTGTGTGTGTGTGTGTGTGTGTGTGGGGCGTGTGTTTGTGTGTGTGTGTGAGATCCTTGACATTCTACAGATCTTACTTAAGTCCTGTTTTGTCACCATATTTCTACATGGAAGGATGATATCTGTTTTTCCATTGTTTATTTTATGTTCACAGTTTTTATTAGAGAGGCAAGGGAACTTTATAAACATTAGAATTCAAATGAGTCTTAGTATAAAAATAATTTATTAGATATCTACCAAATATTTGATTTCTTATTTGTGGGTCCAGGCATTATGCTAATTTGTGTATTTGTTCTTTTGTCATTCAATCACATATATACTCAAAAATACTGAATAGGCCACCATTAGGGGCCAGATCATGTGTTACAGCACAGCTTGCATGAATAATTCCTTAGTGAGAAAATACCTACATCAGCCATCATAATAATCATCATAAATAACATTTGATTAGCTGTTACTAAGTGCTATCCACTGTGCTAATCCTTTACATGAATTACGTTATTTACACCTCAGGAAAAACTTTATGAGATAGATGATGTTATTATGCCAATTTTACAAATGAGCAATAAAACCTAAAGAGATCAGGAAACTTGTTTAAGGTCAAATAGCTGGTCAGTATTACAGCCAAGATGCTGAAGCCTGAGCCCCTTCAATGTCAGCTGGGGGCACGGGATCTGTGAGTCCTGCTAAGCCTACAAAGATGAATCCAGTTTCATGGATGAGATCATCTTTGAGCTGGAAGATTGAGAGAAAATAAGAGAAGGCAGATTAATAGAGCCCAAGCCCGAAATGGCTATATTTGCTATGCCACTTTGTGGGATAAGAAGACATCTAAACCCATTGACAGGGCAAATGATGTAATCCAGTTGGAGTTTTTAAAAAATAATTCTGGCAGCAAAGAAGAAGGAGAAATGGAAGAGAATTAGACCAGAGACAGGGAGACAGGTGAGGGGACTCATAATTGTCTGGGTGAAACTGAGGAAAGGCTGTGCCCAAGTATAACAGGGTTGGGCAGAGGAACAGTCCATCAGTCTGCAGGGCTCTAGCCTGGCTAGGTTCTTCCTGAAGAGCCCATGGCTGGAAGTGAAGAGTCCATCAGTCTGTTGAACATATAGACCCAAACTTCAGAATAAAGTTAGGGCTGGGGTATCAGTGTGAGTCCTGGGCACTTGAACAGGAGTGGGAGCATTTGTGAGGGATATGGGGCCAAGAAGAGTGCGGACAGGTCAAAGAAGATGCCTAATGTCAGAGTCCTGGCAAGTTCCAATATTTTAATAGTTAGTGTTTTAGTTACTTTCTTTCATTGCTGAGACAAAATACTCAACACCCAACATTAAGGGAGGAAAGGTTTATTTAGCTCAGTTTGTAGAGGTTTTAGTCCACAATCACCTGGATCCAAGGCAGGGTAGCATGGCAGACAGGGAGAAAGCAGCAAGGCAAGCAAGGGGCCCAAGCAGCTTCTTTTAGCACCTTATATCTTATCCAGAATGCCAGGATTAGGGTGGTGGCCAACCAATCAGAGGATTGATTTAGTAATCACAAGGCTTAATCTCAGCATCACACACTCTAGATTCACCCACCTCTGAAAAGCCCCGTCTATGACCTCATGAGACTTTGGGGGGGTCATTTAGGCACACACCATAACACCAGGAAAGAAAAAAGAGAAGTGAGCAAGAAAACAAAATGGGAGGTGGGAGGGAGGGAGAGAGACACACGCACAGAGACAGTGGGGGGGGTTTAAAATATTTTTATAACAGCAAACTTGTGCAAATAAAATGCAATCAATGGGGTGGCCAAATGGAAAGCCAATTCAGAGGGAGATGTTAATTTCTAGAAAACGGGAGCAGATAAGAAACAGGAAAAGGAAGTGGTCTAACCTGTCTACCATGACAGCGATACTCAACTTTTTCTTCTGTGTTTAAACTTGATTTAAGTATTTAGAAGATAAATAGCCCCGGACACTTTATTTTTTTGGCTATCTTTCCTTCCTTATGACTCTTAGCCCCATGAATAATAATATATGGGACTGTATTTTCTTTATTGGTAACAATTTATCTGTAAAATATCTTGTACTGTTAGGTCAATTGTTTCTTCGGTTTTATTTCTGTACATACAGCAGTGTGTAATTTTTTTTTAACAGATGAGAGGACTGCGAGCCAGCATTTTGCCATCAGAAGCATATAGATTCTTTTCACATTCAGCTATTTCAATTGACAAAAGAATTTCTTTTCCTCTGGGAGTTTCCTCCACTGTCAGGACCTTGGAATGGCTACCTGCACAAAACAAATGGCTCTTCTGACATTGGCTGCTGAATGACTTTACTTTCTCACACATTCTTGGACCATGTAGTATTTTTCCCGTGGAGGCCTGTGACCTGTAGACTACTGTGGCAGACTCAATAAATTGAAAAAAAAAAAAAACAAAAACAAAAACCACAGAGATATTTATTCTTTCGTTAGCCTACATTTTTCTTTTTGTTTCTATATATTGATAATGGCTACATTTAGGGATCAGCATTTATCAGGAATTCATGTGGGCACGGGAGCTTGGTATGCAGAGCTTTATTTCAGCAGAACTGGGTTTTAACATGCCATTCCCTAATAGGAAGAGGAATCATAAATTTTAGCACAGAGCTTATATATATATACATATTATATATATAAAATGGTAAGAGATCCCCTTTGGGCATGAAAGACATTTGAGGCAAAATTTGGTTAGAAAAGTTCTGGAGTTGAGAAAGAAGATATGGAAAAAATAATATTTTAATCAAATAAATGAGACTATACTTAGAAAATGTAATATTTCAGGAAGTATGATAACTCTTAACAGCCAATTTTCTTTGACTATTGTTATAATATCCTGGGTAAGGTCATTATAGCATATACTTGGAAATCACTTATTAATGTTGCCCTGTTGTGGAATAGAAACAAATACATTTTTGTGCTAAAAGAAAAGCTGGTGTCTTCAAAAAGGTGGTCTTGAGCTTTTTTTTTTTTTACTTTCATTTACTTAGAAAAATAATATCAGAATATTAATATCAGACTTGCCTTAGACAGTATTTCCTTCCTGTTGAATAGGCATCTGCTAAATATCGTGCCAAGACTTTTCTAATGGTGTTCGTCTGGTTTTTAGATTTGTCTTTAAACTAAAAGATGCGATAGGAAGGAATCATAATAAAAATTCCTTCATGACAAAAAGAAACATTAAGAGAATGTAAAATAATGTTTACAATCAGGGCTTTGGAGTAAGAAAGATAGGCCTCGAATCCTGAGCTTTACTGTGTGATCTTTGTCAAGAGTTAGTTTTATTTTGAACTTTTCAAATCTTGATGTCTTCATGTATAAAACGCTGATGACACACTTCTAACGGTGTAGTTTACTACCTTAATGAGTACTCAGCAAGTGGAAGCTTTTTATGAAAACCAACATGCTGTTATTGGAATTGTGGATTCAGGGCAAGCCTACACTAGGATGTAGGGACACACACAGTCTATCGGAAGATGTTAGAGAGAGGAGAGGGCAAATAAGAATTTTGAAATGCCATTCACTTATAGGATGGGGAATCATAAATTTTAGCAGAGAGTTGTTACATAAATACTTCAAATGGGAAAAAGTCTCCTTTGACCACGAAAGACATTCAAGGTAAATGATGCCCAAGACAACCCAAAACTGTTTGGCAATCAGTACAGAGCTCGCGGCAGAGTCCTGGTTGAAAGAGAGCTAACTAAGCAGTGAGAAGGTCTCGCTTTGCTCAAATGACTATATGAGTGCAGAAATGACAGAGTGACTAAAGATGTTAGTACCTAGGAAGACGGTAAACAAGGTACAGAGTGTAAAGAAACGGTTTTGACCTAAAATAGCAGTGACAGTAACTGCCCAATACATAACTTGAGGGAAGCTGTTGGGGTTCAGACAACTGGGAGGCTGACTGCTAGGAGAATGAGCTATAAATCTGTGTGTTAGCACTGTGGTAGCGAGGAGTGGGACGGAATAACATGTAGCATGAGGACCAACTTCGTGAGATTACAATCTGTGTAGCTGTACAAGCCCATGTACTTAGAAACACTTGGTGCTTAGTTTAATGGTTTGTTTGGAATTATTAATATTTTTAACAAAGAGTTGATATTTTTGTTTGCACTGCAACCCAGACATTGTGTAGGGCAGTCCAGTGTAGGATGCCTATTTTAGATAAGTGGTTTTCGACCACAGTAACTCCCATCCACTATCCCTTGTCCACGTCCAGCATATTTGACACTGTCTAGAATTGGTTTTTGATTTTCATAACTGGGAGTGTGTTCCTGGTATCTATTAGATACAGTCCAGGGATGCTATCAATTTCCTATCGGGTTACCTAGCCCAAAACATCTATAGTTTTGAGATTGGGAAATGCTTATTTATCTGGTGAGTGCTTTTACTTAAAGAAGATTTGTCTGCGGGTAGCAGGACAATATTACAGCTACCTAATTTGGGAAGTTGCAAAGTTAAATAGTACAACTCAGAGAAATGACTCTTCATGAAGATTGTGCTGGACACTGTGTACACAACCTTCCTGCTAATGGAAGGACACATTTTTATAACTGACACAAGGTGTCACAAAGTTGAACCGACTTGACGCCCTGGGAGACTCGTTTGACTTGGCAGCTGTAATCAGCCCAGAAGCACCTGTGTCACTCTCACGATCCTTATTTTTAAAATCTGGCAATGAAAAGTCAAATTCTGGCTGAGCAGTCAGAAAAGCTTTTTGAAGTGCCAAATCGTGCTTTTTGCTGTAGTTCACTTCTGGGTCAGCTTCCTATTAGTTCTGAAAAAAACATCTTATTCTCTTACATTCATTGGTTAAAACAATGCCCTGTTTGATGCAGGGTTTTCTTAAAAATTTTTGGAATAATTGCCATACTACGTAAACAAGGCCTTTTGATTCTTTGCCCTGTTGTTTTATTCATTTGTTTTTGTGGATTACAAAGACTGAGTTACTCACTTGCTCACTCACTTGCTTTGCCCACTGGAGATTATTTTACGTGGACCAAAACTGTAGTTTTCCTCCCTATGTAGGCAGGATTAGTTCAGCCACAGGAAACTATTTTATGGCCACAGATCTATCACCTACATCTAAGGGTCACGTCAAAAATGTGGACAAATATGACCAGGGACGTAAAAGGAAAACAGATGGTGGGTAGTGATAGGCTGAATAACATGACTGGTAAAATAACTTAAAATGCATGTCCTAACTACTGGGGGGACAATCAGAGTCCGTTTATGTAAGACAGAGAGAGAGAAAGAGACAATAGCTTGCTTCAAATTTTGATTTTATACTCTGGAATTTTCCCTGGGTATATCTTCCCATTTGGCATGTAAATGTTTTATCACTCTCCTGAAAAACTCAAGGATTAACTGCAATTAAATTACATTATTTTTGAAGGAATTCTCATTTCACTGCTTTCAAATTATTTACATATGTTTTATACAGACTTTATAACCCCATTTGAATTTTAAAAAGGGATTTCATCATGTTGTTATAATGACTATATTTTGCACGCATCATGTAACCCGAGATCTCAGAGAAAGTTACAAAATCCGGAGACTCTCAGGCTCTTCGACGTCTGAATTGTTGAACACGAGACAGGTTCTAACCATCAGAAGCTCTTGTCCCACCTGTTAAAACTTTCAAAGGTGCTACTATTTACACAGAAGGCAAACTGAAAGAGAATCAGTCATGTTAAACTGATTTTATTTAATTAAATAAATTAAAATAAAATTTTTATTTTATTTATTTTATTTTTTTTTGGTGCCAGGGATCAAATTCAGGGCCTTGTGCTTGCTAGGCAACACTAAGTGATTTTAATGTATTACTTAATTGTATTAGTTTTCCATGTGGACAAGTTGTAATTTATTTCATACAGGATGTTTTATATATTTATACATTTATACTATATATAAATATTATGTTGTATATATATTTATACATGTTTTATATAGTTATGATTAATACTTTAGTGGTATATGTTCTTCTAAAGGTATAGAGAACAATTTTACTAAGAGTATATAAACAATTATGTTCAATGCTGTTTTTCTGAGTTGACTATACCATTATGATTCTGGTCTAACAGGGTTAGTCTCTTCCTAAGAAATTTTGATCATTAAATTTAAAAAAGAATGCTTTCAGATGTCAAATAGGAGAGATAATTCATGTGAATCATCTCATGGGGGGAAAGGAATTTATAAAAAGAAAGTATATTTTCTAAAACATGTGTTAGGGATTAAATTACCCTCCCCCTTCACATTCTTGCATTGAAACCCTGACTCGCCGTGTTTGGAGATAGGACTTTGAAGAGGTGCCTCAGGTATAATGGTGGCTTGGGGTGTCCCAATTCCAACAGGATCGATGTACTTATAAGAGGAGGAACTTAGGTCACAGCCACACACAGAGGGGAGAGCATGTAAAGAGATGCAGGGAGTGGGTGACCACCTGAAGTCAAGCGAGTCGCTTGCAACCAAACCTTCCCTCCTGGCCTCCGAAGAAATCAACCCTGCCAACAACTCATTTGGAATTCTAGTCTCCAGAACTGTGAGGAAATACATTTCTGTTGTCTAGTTCACCTAGACTGTGGTATTTTTTATGGCAGCCTCAAGAAACAAATACAACATACAACTGATGTTTGGCACTATGTTACTTACCTTTCCATCACTGAAGCGAAATACCGGACAACCACAATTTAAATGAGGAGGGTTTATTTTGGCTTATAGTTTCAGAGGTTTCAGTTCATGGTTATCTGGCTCCAAGACAGACCAGGCATAGCAGAAAGGCAGGGTGGAAGGAAACTGCTCAGCCTGTAGCAGCCAAGAGGCAGAGACAGGAAGGGGCCAGGGACGAGAACACACCCTTCCATGTCATGTCCCCAGCACAAGATTCATCTTCTCGTGGCACATTTGACAGGGGCTCAAGAACAGACTAAGCACTGATGAACTTTATGCCCTTCCAGAAGCCCCCCTTTTTGGGACATTTGTGGGGACATTTTAGATCTGAACTGCAGCAGAACAAATCATGGCCTTTTGTTCCTTTGATGTACTTTATTTTTTTTTTATGTTTATTAATACGTGTTTGTGGTACATGATGATTACATTCATTGTGAGGAGTTGGTACACATAACATATCTTATTTTACTTTCTCTTCCTCTCCCTTTCTTTCTACCTCCCTCCACCTCTTGATCATCTCATTTATAAAAGATCTACCTCTCTATTTCCTCTTCTTTATCTTTTATTTTGTTCTTTAAATTATTTATACTTTTGGATTCTTGTACAAGAGAAACCATATGATATTTAAGCTTGAGTATCTGATTTATTTCATTTGATGTTATGTTTTAATATGATCCAGTTTACTGCAAATAGTTCAGATTTATCCTTCTTTATGCCAGAATAGTACTTCATTGTATATGAACACATTTTCTTGTTTTTCTAAGCACTCATTGTAATACTTTTTAAGTATCAGATATTCAATAAATGATTAGTTGTTGCATATGACAGTTTGGGGTGAGAAAACAGGATGTATTTACTCTTTTTTCAGGTAGATATTTGACTTTCATTAGTACATGTTTCAGCACATAATGATTACATTCTTTTGTAGGGAATCGATACATGTATATAACATATTTCAATTATTTTTTCCCTTTACTTCCATCCCATTTCATTTTCCCAGCATCATATTCATTTATTTATAAGACCTTATAAAATTAATTATTATATATACGGATTGAAAACCAGTCTTAGGCCAAGGAACGTATAAAACGTGTAAGAAAATTGTACTAAAAAAAATAAAGAAAATTGTACTAAGTCAAGGATGTATATACTCTTTTAGCACAGACCAGAAGGTCTGCATCAGAAGTTCCCCTCCCATACCGTCCTGATAAGGGTCTATCAGTCCTCTCCTTTCTAGGCAGACCATTTGATGCTCCTTATCAGAGTAAGTATTAGTGTAGTTTGTTTTCTGTTACTAAAATAAAATATCTGAGAGTGAGAAATTATAAAAAAAGAGAAATTGATTTGACTCACTTCTGGAGACTGGCAAGTGCCCAAGCAGGTTGTTGGCATATGGAGGCCTTCTTACGCCATGACAACGTGGCAGAGGGAGTCACACAGAACAGTTGTGTTACCTCAAGTCCCTTACTGTTCCTGTGAAGCCTCTATTGCCACCATGGGCACCCCGGCTCTGTGACCTCATTTCATCCTAAATACCTCTATGAGCTCCACATCCAGATACCATTATCATACGAGTTCGGGGGTTAAATTTTCAATGTGTGACATTTAGAGGGACATTTTCAAACCAGAGCTGCTTATGATAAGGAGTGATTGATCGGAACCTCTTCCTGGCCAAAGATGGGAGAATCACGCGTGTCTTCTCTTTGTCTTGTCCCTTCCATCTCCTGGGTGTTAATGCCCAGGGCAGCTCTGTTCTGAAGAACACAGTCGCCATCAGCCCAAACCCTTGAGAGAGAAGAGAGAAAAGGCACCCTTCTTGGTGCGGCATCTTCACGGGGCTGCAATTTCACAGAAAGCCTCTGCTCTGTTAAGCCACTGACGTCATGTAGTTCATCTGGAGGTCAGCTTGTCTTACCCCATAATGTACAGGAACTCTTATGTACGCTGGGTGCTCCTAAAAAGAAAAGCCTAACTAGATATGTTGCTGGCTTAGCAGTCAGGCAGCAACAGTCAGAGAAGAAACTTACACGGCAGAAAGAACCATGTTTTTTAGTGGCAAAACATTTGGTAAAACTGCCTGGAACGTGTCGGGATACTTATTTACTAAGCCTGCAAGAGGAAGAGGTTGGAAAAAGTCAGATATTAATAGCTTATGTTGGTTGTCATTTGCTGAGTTTAGCAAGTTATTACAAGGAAAGAGATGAGCTCAGGCAGTAATTGGTGTGCTTGAGAGCACACACAGATGAGGCTAAAACTGTGCAAGGATCTAGGGTCTCTTGGGGTAAGAAAAGCTTCCATTGCCAGAGTGAGGGGAGATAAGACCTCTGAAGCTTTTGTTAAGTTAAGGCCTATTAAGACTCAGGACTGTGTCAGAGTTCGCACTTAGTGTGGATCTTCTCATCCAGCTCATTGTTACAGCAGCAATGTAGTCACACGGACTTGAAAGGGAGAACTTACTCAGAAACCAAGAGAAAAGTCAGGTTTGGGAATAATGCCTAGAAGAAATTTTGAATGTTATTATTGAAACGCGGATACAAATAGTTCAGGTGAGAACTGCTAGATTTAGAAAATAAACTTACGGGACGCCTGGTTAAATTTGAATTTCAGACAAAAAATAGTGTTATAGTGTAAGCATGTCCCAAGGGACATATATAACTAAAAGAATATTTTAGTATAAATAAATGATTTAATCGTAATAAAACACAAGTTTTTACCCTGCTTATCCTCATTTCTCTATAATCATTAGAAAATGATAACATGCCCTAGGGACATGCTTATACTCAAACATTTTTTTCCTTATCTGAAATTCAAATTTAACTAGGTTTCCTGTGTTTTATCTGGTGTTTCTAATTCTGAAGCTTTTAATCTTTTGAATGGAACTATCTCATGAAGAATCCATGAGCCCAAACAAAGATATTTTTCATGCTGGAGTTTTTAAATATTACTGGGCCCCTAAAATAGCAAGAGAAGAAAGTGGGCTTAGAAATTTGAGAAGTCCAGGAGAAAGGCATTACTTCCTAATGCCTATTTCACATGTGGCCATGAACAGTATTTAGGGAAAAGCCTTGCAGAGGGCACAACTAGGATTTACCACAAACAGTGAATCAAGATATTCCTCTTAAAGCAGAATAAGGGTCCAGTTAAATACAGACCTACTGGTGATTCTCCATGATTTCTATGTATACTGTTATCAAATCTCCTATTTTTCATGTCATTGATAATGATGGTTTTCACAGTTAACTTCGATCCATCATTCTGTGTTGACTGTGGAAATATGAGTAAGTAGGGGTGAGTATCTGGATTGAAGGCAAGAGCTCTAGACTTGAATTGGACACCATAACTGGATGACACTTAGAGCGCTTCCCTTGGAGAGAAGTAGAAGGACTCTTTCTGTGCAAAGGAGTCCACACATGGACAGCTAGAGGCTGGGAGGCTAAATATTACAGTAATCGATCTCTCAAGAGATCTTTTCCCTTAGAGTAGCCGAGAGTCCACAAACATTTTTGTCATGTTTCAAAGAGTAAATACTTAACATGTTGTAAGTCAACAAACAAAATAGGGGATATTATATATGGACTTTAATAGCAACCATTTAAAATAACACATTTTTAGCTTACAGGTCACAGGCCTGGTTTTACTCAATACTGTAATTTGTGATCCATGGAAGAAAGTAGCTTCTTTGCAATCCAGGGCTCCTTCCCAGGCTCCTTTGCATTTTGATGGGGGTCATGTGACTAGTTTTTCACCAATCAAATGTAAGCAGTGTAAGCGAGGGGTCACTTGCATGAAAATTGTGCTGCCTCCACATTTTCTTTCTTGTACCAATACCTAGTTTTATTGATTGTTTGATTGACTGACTGGTGCTGGGGATCGAACTCAGGACCTAGAGTGCTAGGCAAGCACTCTAACCATTGAGCTAAATCCTCAACCCCCAGTACCTAATTTTAATGCTCAAGACAAGGATAGAAGCCAACAATTAAAAATGCAGGACACGGGTCCGGGATTTAGCTCAAGTGGTAAAGTTTTCCTAGCAAGTGTAAGGCCCCACGTTTGATCCCCAGTACCTCCCAAAAAAATGCACGACAGAAATGAGCTGGTTCCCTAATGAGAGGAAGAAGCAATGTCTACAACCTACAAACATGTGTATTGGTATATTATGTGAAAAAGTAGTAATTTTCGATTGCATCAGGCCAATGGAATCTTGTGTTTTATTCGTCACTGCATCTGGCATTGTTTCAATGAAACTATTACTCATTTCATAGAAATGTTTCAAGGTTGTGAATGTATATTTCAATGCGGTATCCCTCTAGAACCCTAGACTTCTTGCCCATTAAACAATTCTCTTCCCCATGTTGATTCTAACAGATCCAATGTACATTCTTTTTGTCACTAATATGTCTACCTGGTCCATTCTCAGTTCAGTTCATTCATATTGCATTTTAACTGGCTTTCGGCTCATTTAATCAGGGTTTTTTTTTTTTTTTTCAAATTTACACATAAATGATTAAATTTTATGTTTAAAATACTTTAAAATGACACACAGAAACTTGGCAACTATTAAAGGATGAGTTTATGAACTATGCAGACTTTTGACATTATTCTGGTTACCTATTTCCTCTTTACACAATCAGTGAGAAATTTATGATAGTGCTCTATGATCTGAACAGAAAATATGAAGTTATGTGAGAAGCAAGATTATTTTCCTCTGATTTCATAATTCATAGACTGGTATGGTCATTAATTTGGGGAGTGGTAGAGATATTTTCTGAAGCACATATTATTTCCAACCTCTTTCTTACTAATGAGAAATAAAATGAGATATTCTTTCTTTAACATTTAAACAGTTTAATATTGAGTAAAATGATTAAAAGTCGATGAATTTTTGAAGTGGGGCAGACCAGACACAAAAGAAAATAGAATGAATAGGTATTACTTGTGTGTCACCAAACAGCACAGAACAAAGAGATAAGTTTAATTCAGCAGGTAGGAACAGATAAAAATCCACGATCAAAAATGTGTATCTTTTCAGCATCTTCTCTTATCTAGAAGCATTTTTTTTTTTGGCATCCTCTTCCAGGTGAGGGACTCTGCCTTTATAAAATCAGACAGTTTGTTACACATGACATTTTGCCATGCAATTTAGAATTGTGGGCTTAAAAGATATATAGTGGATTTGAATGCCACACTGTATAGAATAGGTCCCAAATTTTAAGAGACTATGATTTTCCTTGTTTGGTGTTGGAAATACTTGTTTAATGATCAGTAAAAGTTACAAAGAGGTGGGCCTAGAAATGAATCAATTAAATCAATCTTCTATAATTTTACAAATAGTTGTTAATGTAGTAAGAGCAGACTTTTGTGAGTCATGTACGTCAAATCAATAATAAGAAACATGTTTCTAAAATGGTAGGAAGATTCAAACAATATTGTAACTGGTTACAAAATCACCACCAAATCCACCTGCCTGGTACTTCAGTTTGTAATTGTTTTCTGGAGTTTTGTTTGCAGAAGGCCACTGCAGGTTTAGGTATCTACTTTCTACTGTGTGCTAATTCAGATATTGTTTGTTTATTAGCTTTCTAGCATCTCAATGTAGTTTTTGTTTATCCTTTCTCATTCTTTTTAATTTTGTAGGTGTGTGTGACATTTTTTTGGAAAAAAATAGGTGATGTATTTCTCAGGTCACTGGAGTATGTGAAACCTGATACCTATCAAATACATTATGCATCTCTGTAAATTCACTGTATTCCTTAATGTTATGATAAACACAATTTGATGATTCTGGAAATTTAGTTTTGAATATGTGGTATAGTTGCCTCAGAGGACAATGTCTGTCAACCTTTTACTAAAACAATAACAGTCCTTTTAGAAACAAACAATCTCTGATCACCAAGCATCAGTGCCTAAATTAGCCATGTCATTAAAATAGCAGAGAGAAGTCAATAGAGTCCACCCAGGTTTGTTATAAATAGCTAGACTCTTACACTGGGAATTTAATCTCATTTTCCTGGAATCCAAATCTTGTCCCAATTTACTCTCAGCTAGCAATGTACTTTTGTTTATCTCCTAAGGGGGAAAAATAAGAAAATGTAATTAGAAAAAAATTTTTCTTCTGGAGTATGTTAATTTGGTAGGATCAGCAAAATCTTTCTCTAAAAGGCAAAACAGATATATTTGTCTCTTGCACCATATGGTCTTTGTCACAACTGCCCATTTTGTCTTCACTCAAGAAAAATAGGCACACAAGTAGGCATTGCTATGGGCTAATAAATGGGTAAGGCTTTATAAAGACCATGCATATATTTTACGAAGACCATGCGTATATTTTATGAAGTGAGGACTTTCAGTAGCTCACATAAAAAGAAAGAAAACAAATTGTTATCAACTTGCTGATCATTTTAATCTATTCAACAAACAGCCGTTCCCAGATTTCTTTTTCCTTTTTCTAAACCCACGTTCTTCCATAGCTGCTGACAATACAGGTAATTACACGAACCATATGTACTAAATGGGTTTAAGGACAGGGTTAGCTGAAGTCAAAATGAGAGAAATAGTGTATTTTGATGTTTCCTTTATTTTTGTTTTTATCTTCTGAAGGTTAAGTAGCTCTATGGGACAGCATAGGGGAATAGTCTTTAACCTTAGCATGTGAAAGAATCACCAGGAGACCTTGCTTAGCTACAATTTGCTGGACTCTACTGTGTGAGATTGTGTTGTGTTTTTGCTTTGTTTTGCTTTGTTTCTTGATACTTTAGCCAGTCTGGCAAGGTGCTGGAGAATTTGCATTTCTAAGGTTCCTTGTGCTACTGTTTCAGCAGAATTACCTGGAGAAGCCTTTATCCAAAACCTACTTAAACAGAATCTCTAGGAGAGGCCTCGAGGCATATGAACAATTACAATTCCCCTTTATGAGGTTTCAGTATTCAACTGGGTTTGAAATAAGCAGCCAGAATACATGCAGTTTTTCTCAGGAGTTTTGTAAAATAAATCTATTTTTGAAATACTGCTTGTAATTTGCTATCAGTAAACTTGACTACTTTTGAAAATAGTAAATTACTAGAAACAGATTTTACAAATTTGAGGCATTTCAACTATTAGGAAATAATTTTTGTCTGTAAAAGACTTGAAATGCCCATCTTTCCTCTTCTATCTTTCGTGGGTAAAGAAAGTTGAAGAGGTCTGTTTTCTAAATTTCTTCCTCAGGATGTTTATAATAGTGATGAAAACAATGAGGATAATTTATTAAAGAAATAAATTGACATTTCCACACATTTTTGTTTACTAGCACCTGTCGGTCTGAATAAGCGATATTATCTACTACAGTATTTAGTTTATTTTGTAATATGCTCCAAGTTAAACCTTGGAGGGCAAATCCCTTCTTTTAGGGCAAATCCCTTCTTTTAGAGTTTTAGAGTTACATTGTTTTTCCTGGGTTGATAGCCTAACTGGGAAGACCTGCTGTGATTTCAAACCAGAAGCACAGAAAAGAGAAAAAAATGCACCTTGCAATACCATGGATTTTTGGGAAATGATAGAACAGATGATGGAAAATTGCATAAGATTAGATTGTGCAATTGCATAATTATTCTTAGAAAACAGCTATAATTCTTATTTTTTGGTTACAAACATCATGTGGCTTTTAGGAGGATTCATGCTCAATTATTTTCAATGTTATTTTGAAAATTACATTTTTGAGTAAAATTTCATGAGCAAATTAATATGTGTTTCATGGAAATTGAAAGAGCAAAAGTAGGTGTTCCACTTGCTCTTTTTTCCTTGTAATCACTATCTTGAACAATTCAGGCTTTTAAATCTGCTTCTTTGAAGTTCATTGTTCAAAACTTTAATTTGTTTCTCTTTGTCTTTTTTTTTCCCTTGGTTACTTCAGCTAGTATTGAAAATTGAGCAGAAAAGTATTGGATTTTCTTTGTAAGAGGTTTCTGCTTTACAAGGTCAATCATCTTATCTCTTTGACTTATTTACACATTCCACTTGGTAGTAAAATTATGAAAAAAGGATGAGAACCTTCTGGAATTTCGTCCCAGAGAATTTAGGTGCCTCCTGATAGCTTGCCTGTGTGTGCACACGCACACACACACACAAGTGCACACACACATCCACACACACACAGTGATGATAAGAAAGGACAGTAAGAAAACACTGCATGCAAATTATTTATTTATTATTCTAGATAATCACAATCTAGTATTCTTTAATGTTACCTGCAGGGAAACAAGGACGGTTTCTTCGCTAATTTTGTTACTTTTGCTTTTAACAGACTGGAAGTGTTGTAAATAGAAATTTGAGGGAACCTTTCTTTGCCCAGAGATCATTATAGTAAGTTGATCAAAATACATTAGTGACTTTTGGATAAATGTAATTTTCAAAAGCATATTTCTTATTTTAATTCTTTGTCCTGACCTACCCCAAATCATTTGTTCTGCTGATAATAGACCTATTAATAAATATAAATATGAAATCCACATTAAAAATATATGACTTTTGCAGAAAATGGAAGACGACTTAGTTTTTTTTTGCATAGAGTGTGTATTCTATAGCAATGTTAGTTTAGATTACAGCACCAATTACTCTCTCATGAGAGAAAATCTAATTAGGAAACAAAATCCAGTCACAAAATTATTTTATGTCTCACTTTAGTGTTTCTGCTTAATTGTTATGTTACCGACATTTCTCACATACATTGGAAATCTGTACAAATTCTTTCTTTCTTTCTTTCTTTATTTTATTTTATTTTATTTTATTTTATTTTATTTTAATGGTACATTTTAGATGTACATAGTGATAACATTCATCATAGGGGATTTGTACCTGTACATGAGATATCTTGTGGCTTCTTTTTTTCCCATCCCCTTCCCCTGTACAAATTCTTTTCTCTCTTTAAATTTGCTTTCTTTTTACTTAGCATCTCTTGCTATGAAAAATGTGCTTTTTTCTCTTGCTATTCACCCCTGCACTTAAGCATTTGCTGCTCTCATCACGTGCTGCTGAGGTTGCTTATCTCCTCATCCACGGGCCATCTCCAGCTGCATGTGTTCCCAGTGACACATTGGAGACCACTAGGTGTGCTAAAGGACTCCACTGAGGGCATCTAGTCATTTTGATGACTGACTTCGTAGACCTATGGCTATAAGTCTGTGTGACCCTAGCTGGAAAAAGCTGAGAAAACTGTCCGTTAAAGGAGTGAGAGGTTTTTACAGGAATCACATAGACAAGGTGACATAATGGGGCTCCCCAGTACTCATCCTTTTGCAGAAACATGAACTTGAACAGCTACCTACATGTGGAAATACCTTCATGGGAAATAAGGACTCTAGATGAGAGATGGAAGCACCTGTATAGACAAAAGAAAAAAAAAGTCACTGAAGAGGATCAGAGCTGTTTAATATTGTCCATATTACTCTTCATCAAGCCCCGCAGCACAGCCTGGACAGGGATAATCACTGTGCGAGTGCCTCCCTGTGCCAGCCTCAGCTCCACTGACCACAGTGTGGCCAGCGACAGGTTTCAGGCACCATGACAACCCTCAAGGTCCCAAATACTATGAGACCCCGCAGGCCTAACCTAAACAGATATGCATTCAACACCAGAATATTCAAATACACAAAGCAAATATTAGCAGAACTGAAGGGAGAAATAGCAGTACAATAATAGCAGGAGTGTTTAATTCTCCAATTCAACATTGGATGGGCCATCTAGACAAGCACACACACACACACACACACACACACACACACACACACACATACACCTCTCAGGAAATTGTGAATTTGAGCAATTCTCAGACCAAACAGTCATTACAGATATACATTCCATTGTGTAATAACAGAGTGTATATTCTTTTCAAGTACACATGGAATATCCTCTGGGATAGAGTGAATTTAGGGAAACTTAAACAAATTTAAAATGACTGAAATTTTATCATTTATATTTTCTAGCCAGAATGGTACGAAACTAAAAACCAGTATAAGGAAGAGAATTTTTAAAATTTGCAAATTTGTGAACATTAATTAATATAGTTCTGAACAAGTGGATCAAATAAGCAATCAAATGGGAAAAATCCTGAGAAAGAAAAACAAAATAACAAAATGTATGGGATGACACAAAAACTGTTCTAAGAGGCATCTGTTCATAATATTTATATTGAGGAAAAAAACCTCAAATAAACAACTTTATACCTCAAGTAACTTAGAAAGAGAAGAAGAAAACTAAACCCAATGTTAATAGGCAGGAGGAAACAACACAGATCAGATCAAATAAGTAAAATAGAGACTAGAAAAGTAATAAAAAAAAATTATACTGAGTCTGGATTTTTAAAAAGTAAAATTGATCAAAAAAAGAGTGAAGACCCAAATAAAGGTATAAATGAAAAAAGGAGAAATTAAAACATATAATACAAAAATACAAAGAGACTGTGAATACTTGCACACTTAAAAATGCATCATTTAGAAGATCTGGATCAACTCCTAGAGATACACAACTTACCAAGACTAAATCATGGAGAAATAAAAATCCAAGCAGACAAAAAACAAGTCCAGAGACTGGATTGGAACTCAAAAAGACCTTCCAAAAAACAAAAGCCTAAATTTGGTTGCTTTGCTGGTGAATTCTACCAAGAATTTAAATAATTACTGACAATCTTTCTGAAACTCTTCCAAAAAATGACAGAAGAGAAAACCCTTCCAAATCCATACTATAAAGTCAGCATTACCGTGACACCAAACCAAGACAAAAATCTCTGACAGAAAAACAAACAAACAAACAAAATTACAGGCAACCATCCCTGCTGAGCAAGGAGAGTTGCAAAAATTCTCAACTACATGTTATCAAACAGAATTTAACAGACTATTCAAAGGATTGTATAACATGGTCAAGTTGGGTTATCTTGGGATAGAGAATGGCTCAGCACATGCGTATCAATAAATCTTTCCCATCCCATGCAAATGAAGATTAAAACTTTTACAATTTCAATAGATGTAGAAAAAGTGCTTGACAATATACAATATTTTTTCACAAAAACTCAGCAAATCAGGCATAGAGGACATTTCCTTCAAAATAATAGGGCCGCATTTGACGAGACCACAGCTAACATCAGTCAATGATGAAAGCTAAAACTTCTGCCTCTAAAATAAGGAACAAGATAGGAAGATAATGTGCCCATTTTATTCAATAAAGTACTGCAAGGCCTAGTCAGAGCAGTTAGGCAAGAAAAAGAAATACAAAGCTTCTAACTTTGACGAGAACCTGTAAAATTGTCTTTCTTTGCACACGACAAGATCTAAATAAACCTAAATATATGAGTTCAATAAAGTTACAGGGTACACGCAACATAAAAATTAGTATTAGTCCATTATAATGAACTATCTGAAGAAGATTTTAAGAGAATAATAAAATTTACAATAGTATCAAAAATAAAACAATTTTACCAAGGCAAAAATCTGTATGCTGAAAACTATACAACATTGCTGAAAGAACTGGAAGAATGCAGAAATCAATGGAAAACTATTTTGGGTTCATGGATTGGTGTATTAACTTTCTGTTATTATAACAAGCATCTGGAGGAATTGTGTTTACTTCATAGTTGGGAATAAGAGGTCTGAAATCCTCAAATTCCGTTCCAGGGCAAATCCAATGATCTAAGACCTTTCATTATTTCCCAACTCATAGAAATGTTGAGTAAATGGGCCTCAGGAGTTTGTTATCCAAACTACAGCTATTGGAAAAATTAATATTGTTTAAATATTTGTACTTCCCAAAGTGATCTAATGACTCAGTAAATCCTATCAAAATTTCAAAGGGAGTTTTCACAGAAAAAGAAAACAAATTCAAAAATATATACAGGTCCACAAAAGACCCTAAATAAAACAATCTTCAGCAAAAACAAATCTGAAAACTTCATGCTATTTGATGCCTAGTATAGCATAAAGCTACAGTAATCAACACAGGATAGTACTGGCATGAAAACAGACCATAGTCCCATGGAACAGACAAGGGAGCCTGTAAATAAATCTGTACATTTACAATATATTACAAATCCATAAAGAACACACAGTGGGGAACAGCCAGTCTCTTCAGTGTCATTTGAAAAATTGGCTATTTACATGCCAAAGAATGAAATTGGACCTCTGTCTCGTACTTCTCAAATACTGACTCAAAATAGGCTAAAGATTTAAAAGGGAGACCAAAAATTGTAAGACTACTAGGAAAAGAAAAAAAAAAAAACAAACAAGGAAGAATATTTTTGACCTGGATATAGGCAAAAAAATTTTAGATTTGACTTCCAAAGCACAGGCAACCAAAGCAACAATAAACAAATTGGATTTCTTTCAAACTGAAAAGCTTCCTCACGGCAAAGAAAACAGAGAAAGGACAAGCTATGGAAAAAAATATCTGCAAACCACATGTGACATGGCATAAATATACAAAATAAATAAATTATTCAAAAATCCAATAGCCACAAAACAAGTAGTATGGTTTAGCAATGCACAGAAATCTTGACTAGACATTTATAATACATACGCATTGCCTATGGATTTATAGATGTTACCAAAATAAAAGATACACCAGGAGTTGACTGTGATATGCAGAAAAAGGAACTGTGGTATGCTCTTGATGAGAGTTTAAATTAGCACTGTACAGGCATTATGCAAAACAGGATGGTAGTTCCTCAAAAAAAGTAAAAATAGAACTACTATATCATCCAGCAGTGTCTACTCTGGGTGTATGTTTCCAAAGGAAATAAAATCAGTCTTGTGAAGAGATGCCTGCGTTTCCCTGTTAATGTCATCATTAGTCATAATAATCATGCTGTGGACCCTAAACGTCTGCTGATAGATGAATGGGTAAAGAATCTATCTGCCTGTCTCTCTGTCTATCATCTATCTATCCATCATCTATCTGTCGCTACCTGCTTACCATAGGATGTTATTCAGCTTTAAACTCAGAGGGAAATTCTATAGTTTGTGATAAGCCTGGAGGACTTTATACCAATGGAAACAAGCCAGACATTAAAAAGAGAAATACTTCATGCTCTCACTTCCATGTGGAATCCAAAATTTCTGAATTCACAAAATTCAACATAGAATAGAATGGTCATTGTCATGGACTGGGGAATTGAGTAAGGGAGGCTGTTCATTAAGGGTACACAACTTCAGTGAGGCAGGATGAATAAATTCTGGAGAACTGATGTACTTAATGGTAACCATTAAGTATACTGTATTGTATACTTGAAATTTGCTGATAAATTGTATACTAAATGTAGTCATCAAAAAAGTTAAGTATGTGAAGCGACAGCTGTTTATTAGTTTGATTGTGCTCATCATTTTACAACGTAAACATATTTCAGAACATCACATTGTACATCATAAATGTACTGCATATAATTTTTATTTCTCAATAATGGTGAGGGGACTTGACCAAAAAGAAGTATATTCAAAGCCAGATAACTTGGCAGAGTCTGTAACCTGCCACTGTGAAAAATTCTGTCAGTTTCTTTGAATTTAAGTCACTATAATTTCTCATTCATATAGTTGTGAGAACAAAATTGACCAAATAAAATAATGTCTTGCAGAGCTTAATGTAGCTCTGTTTTTATTATTTTAGTTTGCTAGTACATATGTGCAGTACATGTTTACTTTCCTTGTGGGAAGTTGGTACATGTACATAACACATTTTAATTCTGGCCTCGTCTGGAGGCGGAGTGAGTTTAGAGGAAAATGTGGGCCACAGTCTTTACAGTGGTTTCCAGGGGAAGGTTGGAAAGCTGATTTAAGAGTGGCTAGTTCGAATAATTTCAATAGCCTGAGGTGCAAGGGGTACAGTGGTTCTTCCCTACTTGTCTTTTACTTGGCCTTGGTAGGTAATAAGTCATAAGTTATGAAAAAACCTGCCCAGAAAAATCATAGTAGCTGACATGATTCAGGTGGAGGAAAAGTGGTCCTGAGGGAAAACTGGTGGATAAAGGATGTGGGGGAGGTGGTGACTCTGCTTGGTAAATTTGCATGATGGAAAGCCATACTAGAAGGCAAGTTCTTTATCATCTCTAGGAGTCAGCTAACCCTAGAGGGCAAAACCTTCAGAGTCAGAAAGGCCCCAGAGTTCATAGCATTAGATACATGTGGCTATTATTCGAATCTCTGTTTGCTTGTATTGATTGATATTCTGATTAGGAGTAACTTTCCCTTTCATTGGAATATTTAGTATTTTTGGTTGGCTATTAGGTATGCTGAAGTTACATTGTTAAGTGTCAGGATTCTTTTCCTTTAAAGAGTCCACAGTTTGTTTTAACAAGCAGGTAAGTAATTTGCAGATGAGTTTGATCCTTTGGATGTGTGTTTTTAAGTTTTGCTGAAGTGAGTCTAGAACAAACTTCACTGAAGGGAGATTTCACCCTTGCTATCCATATGTGATTTTACTTTTTTATGTAAGGATCATTTTCCCTATTAATGAATATTATGAATGTTTACAATGTAGAAAAACTCTACTAAAACTGCAATAAAACATAAAAAAGTAAAGCCTATAATCTCACAAGACTGTGAAGCTAAGTGCAGCAAAGTGTAAAACAACATGTTTGACCAATAGCGGCACATAAAAAGTGAGCAACTGTACAAAGTTTTGACTAATAACAAATTTGCAAATGTGATAATATTTAAATTATAATATATTCAGACTCAAAGGGCCTGGAAATGTCTGTTAAGGCTTCACAAAGTTATGTCTGCTTGAGTTTTGAGCATCCATTATGGGCTGCTAGCCTAGCTTTGTGCTAGAGATACGATGGCAGATAAAACATCCTCGGCCACAAAAGATACAAGGGATGCATCATTCTTTGAGGCACAAAGGCAGGTAAATAATTCTACCAGAAGATTAAATCTTCTGTGCTATGGGAGTCTTTGGTGTGTAATAAGTCGTAAGTTATGAAAAAAACCTCCCAAGAAAAATCATAGTACCGACATGAAATAATTATCAAATATTTTTCAGACAAAAGAGCAATATGACTGAGAAACAGACTGGAAATGATTCCTAGTGTTGTAGTTCATATTTAATTGTCTCCCAAAGTCTTCATATGCTTGTAGGTATTGCTTTGGGGAGGTAGCTGGTCATGAGTATGTGATGCTGGATTAAGAGCGTGGTAAATGGATTAGTTCCCTACTTGTATTAGCATAGTTCTGGGTGTAGCTGAAAGGATTTACTGAAGAGTGAAGTTCTACCCTGGTTGGGGGTGGTGCCAGTCAATTGGCTTGTACCTTGGATGGAATGTGAAGACACAGAAGGAAGGCAGGCTCACTGCTTCTTGCCTCCTGCCTGCTCTGCCATGGACTGTTTCTCCTCTGGCACGCCCCTGTGCCATGCTGCCTTCTCTTGGTAATAGCCAAAGATGAACTGAAACCTCTAGAAACTGTGACGTAAGGTAAACCTTTTCCCCTTTAACATTGAGTGCCTGGTGTTTTGTTTGCACCACAAGAACGGTAACTAAGACACATAGTAGGGGAACAACATGCATAAAAACTTGATAGCACAGTAACAATGAACATTTGTGGAATAACTTATTACTTGTGGTACTTAGTTGTCAAAAAGAATTGAGTATGGTTCATGGGAAGTCTGAATAGGCAGGCAGTGGCCAGAGGAGAGAGTGCTTGTTGAGTCCTACAGAAGGGAGTGTCATATCCTAAGAGAAATGGGGTCCCTGAAGTGTTTTGCAGCTGTGGATTTTATGATCAGGAAGCTCAGGAAAGAGATTTGAGACTTTAAAGAGAAACAAAAGGTCCACCACACTATTAGTTTACTAAAATTATACTAAAATGTAACACACACTGGTTTGAGATGGAGTTATCTACTGGTTTCATCTGAGGCCTGTGAGAGAGGATCTGAGCCCTGCCTCTCTCCTTGGCCTACAGTTGTCTGGCCTTCCCCTGTGTCCTTGAACTGTCTTCCCTCTGTTTATGTCTGTTTCCACATTTTTTGCTTATAAGAATGCCAGTTATATTGAACTCATTCTAACTTGATAATTCTGTAAAGGTCTTTTAGTCAAATAAAGTCACATTCTAAAGCAGTTAGGGTTAGGATTTTGGTATGTGAATTTTGAGTGAATAGAGTTGGGAGGAGTCGGAAAGGGAGAGACCAAGTTTTGCAGAAGTACATTTTGTTTGGACATAACTAACTCATATAGATTCAGCACCTCTAAAGGAAAATAAAACAGATAAAAATGGCTAGAAGACAAGACTGATAGTGTCTTTAACATAATAAGGATTAGCTTTGGCAAAGTTATGAAGCAGAAAAAATCTGTATTGAGGCATCTTCCTTTGTTATGATTTGAAATATCATTTTTAAAACAATCCTCCACCCATTTTGATTTATATATTCTCTAATTAAAAATGACTTATAGTCTCATTCTTTTAGGGTGTGGTTACTAGGCTATAGGATTACCTATAACTTTGTTTTCTTGTTACCAAATAAGGATTATGATCATCTTAATCAATTTCTTCCAGCTATTAAGTCAGGGTATGATTAAACAAAATTCCATGAATAACTAGATCACTATGAAGTGAAATCTATCTCACTATGTTTGGCATTCAGTTGGTTACATCAGATGCTGTTTCAAAAGTCTTTTCTCAACAACAATAAAATACATGGTCCTGATATTCCCTTTGAGAATAGACTTAATTCTTTGACCCAAAACCAGCATACTAATGGGAAAGTTGTGTAAAAATCACACCCATGTTAAAATAGATAGATTGCTTTCACCTCTAAAAAGACAAATTCTGGAAGCATTATGAAAAGTGAAATAGTAGTTTTTTGTTTGTTTGTTTTGTTTTTCAGCTCAAAAATTAGACTGATTTATTTCATTCCCAAATTTGTGGGAAACTATTTTGTATTGCTGGAGGTACTTCTCAGGAAATCAGGATCCTGGGATTTTGTGCAAGACTGCATCGTTTTGTAAATTTTCTTGGTCTTTGGTTTTCTGCAGAAAACAGGGCAGTGAACACATCTGGAGCCTTAAGTAACCTTTCAGCACAGGAAAGCCTGACTCCCTGTATTTGGTACAGTTCCTAAATACTTCGATTTAGGACTGATAAGCACCCCTGGCCAATTAAACGTGTCCTGGTATGAAATTGTGGAGAAGCAAGTTGTTCCCCTCGGGTTAGATGACAATCACTAACAAATCCATTGTGGCCTGATAATGGGGAATAATCATGTTAAAACTCACAGGAGCTGCTTTATGAGTGCAAGGAGTTGGGTGGAACATGCAGGAGAGAAATAATTTCCAGAAAAAGATAGCATTGAGTAGATAGTCCCCCAAATAGTCATCCTATTATTTTTTTCTTTACAATTTTAGGTAATATATTAATTTCTAATTCATAAAAAGGAGTGTCTCTGTTCACAGAACTGCATTTGGAAATAAGACAGTAAGTGAAACAAAGCCCTTGGCTCGTGTTGTGACTTTCTTGTCCTGTGATGGTAAGAGCCACAGAGAAAGGTGGCACCATGGAAATGAAGACAGGGGAACTGAAGTGGGTGTGTACCTTACGTGGCTGGTCAGGAAGGCCTCACTCAGGGAGCAACAGTTGAATGAAGACCAGAAGAAAGTATGGCCCATGAGGGTCTCAGAAGGATTGACGTTTCACTAGAGGTGGTGACTTTTAAAATAATCTACAATGACCAGAATCTTGTGTGGCTCCAGTCATGGAAGATATACAGATTAGTATGCTTTAAATGTTATTTTTCTTTAAGATAATTGAATATAAACCTGAACGAAGATTTTGCTGACATTAGATTCAGCTAGCCAGGACTACGATAGCCTTCAATTAAGGCACGTTGTCCTTGTACTGGCAAGATACGTAGAAGAACATAAATAGCCCAATACACATTAAAATTTAAAACTAAAACTCATAAAATTATGTAAACAATACAATACTGTTTATATAACATGGAATGTATTTCTAATTTCTAATAGAGGTATACAAAATAAAAGCAAAAAAATACAGTTCTTCATCCATGCTTCAAATTTCTCTTGATTTATTTCAGAGTTTCCTCAATCACTAATATATAAAGGGGTAGTTTGCCTTAGAAATGAATCTTATTAGTTGCTAATGTAGCCATCCTTTTGCCAAGGCAAATACCAATATATACACTAAAGCAAATATATATATATATATATACTTTTCATATAGTTTAGTGAATTTCAAGGACATCTTTACACTTTACCTTGATTATTACCCTTATTAACAGCAATAGGCAATATCACCATAATCTTTTTTTTGTTTGTTTGTTTTTGTTTTTTTGTACTGGGCAATCAACATCTCCAGCTCTTTTCCATTTATCTCTTTCCTTCTCTTCTCTTCTCTTCTCTTCTCTTCTCTTCTCTTCTCTTCTCTTCTCTTCTCTTCTCTTCTCTTCTCTTCCCTTCCCTTCCCTTCCCTTCCCTTCCCTTCCCTTCCCTCTCCTCCTCTCCTCCCCTTCCTTTCCCTTTTCTCTTCTTATCTTCTTTTTTCTTCTTCTGATACACAATGTCACTAAGTCACTGGGTTGCTCAGGCTGGGCATGAACATATGATCATTCTACCTCCCAGAATGATGGGATTCAGGCATGCACCACCATGCCCCACTGTGTGAATCATTTTTAAGAGCAGAAAATGAGAATATTATTTCCTGGATAAACCGAGTTTGCATATGTGAATAGTTGTGGCATCATACTTGTTATGACTCTTGGCTGAATAGTTTAGCTGGCATGTAGAAAGGATGTTTGCCTTTGGCTTGCATTTTCCTTGAGGGTAACACGGACACAGACTTTCAGAATCATGGTAAATAAGTACTATTTAAAAGCAACTGGCAATAAAGAGCACCGATCATTAAAATGAATGCAATTACGATATCTTGGGAAGCGAAAAGTGCAGCAGCTGCTGGCAGTAATGTCTTTGTAACTATTTTCTAATTTCTTGCAAAGAAAGAGATATCAGTATATAAGAAAGATTCCTCTAGTTACTGCTCAGGCAACTATGTGGACTAGTGGGACCAGATGTTAAAGACTGTCTCTTCTTTCATTCTAATTAATTTTTCACGACCTTATTCCCTTACTGGCATTCTACCCAAGCACCATTTTGACCTTTGGAAGTTGAAATGTCTGCCATCCATTTCTGTTACTTACAGAGAACTTTGATTTCAAGCTCGAAACACAATTAAAATATTTACTAAGGTTAAATTCATGTTTGAGTATTATAAGATACATTTTTCAATTCTTTGAATACACATAAATATTTGTTTTACAAAATGTGATGCTATCTTCTAGATTTGTTAGTCAGCAAATATAATTTTAAAAAAGATTTAAAATAACATTTAGTATAAAATTACATCTTTAAATTATAATTTATTTATTACTTTTATTTAAATTGATTAGACTTTAGACTTATAAGTATAAAGAATGTATAAAGAAAAAATGCATCTTGAAGATTAAACTAAGTCTCACTAGTAAATTCTCAAAAATTCTCATTTCTTTTTATATCAGATATATCTTGTGTGCTATGAAATAAACTAGTTGATTAATTTTTAAATAATATAAAGACCTCTATGATTATATTGTGTCAAATTTTTCCTTGTTCATAGCTTCCAGCTTTTTTTTTTTTTTTTTTAGAAAATATATACCAATGTTTTAAGGCCAAAATAGCAAGAAAAAGATATTTATTAAGCCAACTGCTGGCATACAACTACCAATCTATTGACGATTACTGAAGGAGTTAGAATAAATCCTGGCTTTTATAAGCAGAAAAAGAAAGAGAAGACCACTGGGAGAGTCACAAGATCTGGCTCTTACTGATCAGAACTGTGGGAGGAGAATCATTTTATTTGACAACAAAATTACCACCTTTACAACTATAACCAGTCAGACCCAAGATGCACTTCCCCCTTAGTAATTTGAGGTAGGACTGAGAAATAGAGATATTAGTACTCATTTTAAATTCTTTTCTCATGTAACGTGCATATAAAGATTACACCTTCTGTCTCTTTTCGTTGGGTGGATCTGAGGTGCTGTGTATTACTTTCAAGAATAGTCATTTAATTGTGCTGTGTGAAACTCAATCTTGGAATTAACGTGGAGTGTCACATTACAGTGAAGGTACCACAACAGTGAAGCAATCTAGATTTCTAGGTCACCAAATGAAGACAAGTTTTCCTGAATAGTCACTGTGACCAAGTAAACTTTGTGTAAGCAATAAATTATTAAAGGATCGAGTCACTTAGATTGTGAGCATGGTGGTACTACAGCATAATTTAGCTTATCCTGATTATTATGAATATTCATACTAGAATTAGTATGGTAGCAACACTACAACTTTAAGATAGAAGCACTGATATTGTTATTGGACAATGTTCAGCTTCTGGGAATATGTCATTGACTAGAAATATGACAAAATACTTTGTGACTCATGGTTCAGCAATGAATTTTATGCTTATGCTAATTCTTTTTGTACCCCAAATCACATAAAAGTCATGCGAAGAGGTCCAGGTGGATGTTGCATAGACATGTTTTGCATTATGGCTGAAAAAAATTCATGTTTAGGCACCCAAATCTCTAAGAGGGTGCACGCAAATCTGCATGACTTTGAGGAAAACATCATCTTTATTCTCCTTCATAACTAGATACTATGTTTTCCAAAGCTGTGTGCATGTGGGCATCCTTGAAAAAATAATCTAGAACAAACATAGGAACAACACACGTGGAATGTGAGAAATCCATCAGGATTATCTTCTGAACACACTATTTCTGTTTAATTTACACAGTTTTCAAAATTCATCCAAAATTCTATTCTTTCATAAATTTTTTGGAACTCTACCATTTAAATGTATTTTCCTCCTTTAAACTACACTGTATTTCGTGTTTTCTTAAGGTCAGTTAGCACTTTTTCATTGTTTCTGTGTTTCTTCCTCACCTTTTTCCCTGAGAATTGAAAGTTTCTTATTAGCAGTGACAATGTGTTAGTCATACTTATATCTCTTATGGGAAAGTAAACAATTTTTACCCCACTCTTGATGTTTTTCTTTTCCCAGAAAATATTTTGCTAACAGTGTCACATGGAATTCTTTATGAGTCGTATAAACAAAAATCCTACAACGAGATGTGGTTAGTAGATTGCGATACAACGAAACTCTTAAAGTAGGTTTTAAAATATAATTTTTGTGCATCAAATAACATCCCTGAAATAATAATGAGGTATTTTTGATATGGTGCATCGCTGAAGAAAATTTAGTGTTTTGTAATTACATATGTTTTGATCACTGATTTCATTGCCAAGACAAAAGCCAACACCCACAACCTAAAGGAGAAGTTTAATTTGGTCATGTTGTCAGAGGTTTCAGTCCGCGATTGGTGGCTCCAATGCAGACTCATTACGGTGGAAGGGTTTGGTAGTAAAAAGTTGCTCACATTATGATTGTCAGGAAACAGAGCACCAGGGAGAGACACACCCTCCAAAGGCATAATCCCAGTGATCCAATTCCTGACTGCACATTCAACTATGAACATGAGTTGATTAATCCATCGATGACTTTGGCACTCTCCAGAGTTTAATCCAGTCAAGTAGACAATTAAAATTAACTGTCGCTTTCCACCCCTTGTCAGTTTGACACCAAAACATATTCTAAAATCATAATCTCCAAATACAGACAATACCAAGGTCATAATTCCACCTAACATAATGTACCTATCCTGTGTACAACCGAATACACATTTATCTTGTCCTTAATGTCTCAACAGTCTCAGCATTGCTTCAAAGACTAATTCCAAAGTCTTCCATGAGACTCAAGAAAACTCTTATCTATGAAACCCTGTAAAAGTAAATTATGCTACATAGTCCCCAGGTACAGTGCCATTGGGTAAACATTCCCATTCCAAAAGGAGAAATAGAGGCACAGACCAAAATAGAACCAAAGCAAGATTCGGGCTTAGCAGGACAAGTAAGTCCTGTAGCTCTGTGTCTGACATCAGTAGCACATGGTGGTAAGATGTGCACTCCAAAGAGAATGTGCAGCCCACTCCTATGGCTTGCTGATTGCAGCTCACATGGCTTCTCATTGGCCAGGCTCTGTTTGCTGCTTGCAACTTTCTTTCATAGACATTCCATGTCTCTGTCATCTCTGACACTTTGGGGTCTCCACTGCACATTTGGCTTCATTCCTTCAGCTTTGTGATCCTTCTCTCAGGGGCACATAGCCTAGATTCCCAGGCCTTTTTTTCAAAATTTAGATGAAAGCCTCCATGATCCTATAACTCTTGCAATGTGTGTTCTGAAAAAGACATGATCATATAAGTGATTCCAAGTTCTGCCACTGTGGAAGAAGTAGTCAGGCCCCCTTGGATCATGGATGCAGCAGCCTCTGAATGGCTGGATAGCTGAGCACAGTGAAATTCCTCCTGGGGATCAAATTCCATAGGCAGCCCTTCCAAAGCAGGGACTTCAGGGGCTCTCTTCTCAAATAAAATGTAGGCATTTTTGCATCCTTGTGCCTGTACTGGGTGCAGTGTTGGTGATTCTGAAGCTGTCTCAACACATCATTCTTCTTGTCCTAGTTCAAAATATGGCATTAACATCATAACCACATTATATAACCACGTCTCGTTTTTCCCCAACTTTACATGTAGTTATTCTAGGACCAAAATTTAAGTTTGTCAAATCTTTCTCCTCTGGTCATTGCTCCTGATTTTCATTATAAGTTTGGCTAAAACCAGCCATCCAAACCCATGCCACAGCTGAAACTTTGGAGTGTGTTAACACTTTATTCACCAGATCAATAGTCTGCCATGTTTAAAGTAACACACATAGTCACAGGGCATGAACAAAACATAGACAATATCTTTGCCAGGACAGGCATGCCGTTTAGTCTAATCCCAACAGGGTCTCTTTTTCTTTTACGGAACCTCATGGGCCTAGTCTTTACTGTCCACATCCAATTAACACTGTGGTATTCTGAGCTCTGGCCAGAATCACATATTCTGAGCTTCTGGCTTAAAGCACCCTAGGGCTTTTCTAGCCCACAAATCTAAATCTTTCCTTGTATCTCATGAAAAGCAGTTCCAAAATACATGGTCATGTATAATCACCCCACTTACCTGATAACATTTTTCTCATTGATCAGTTTTCTGGTGATGGGACCTGACACCTCAGGACTTAAAGGAAAAAGTCACGCTCACAACTGAAAGGAAAAAAAAAATGATTTATTTGACTTACTGTTTAAGAGGATTCAGTCACTATCAGCTGGCTCCACAGCAGACACCTCATGGTGGAAGGCTGTGATGGAGCAAAGCTGCTAACTCGTGATGGTCAGGAAGCAGAGCACAGGGCAAGAGCACCAGTGAGAGATACACTGTCTACAGGCACCCTGCAGTGACCCGCCATTAACTGGGTGCATTCTGCTAATAGCACACTCACCTCTGAACATCAATGGCTTAACTCAGTGACGAATATACTGAGCCATGATCCAATTACCTTTCCAGGAATCTTACAACATATTCAAGTTGACGAAAATGGTGGAACCTTTTTCTCTGTTACTTCCTTGGCTGTTGCTGCCATCAAGAATACCTCAGTCAGTTTTGACTCTCACTCTCATTAGTATGCTTCCCTTCCATAGGATGATAAAACCTAATTTTTTTTTTTTTCAGTTCTGGGGATTGAACCAATGGCTACTGAGTTACATTCCCAGTTTCCTTTCTTGTTCCTTCGCTTTTAGAACTTGAGACAAAGTCTTGCTAAGATGCCCAGCTGGTCTGAAACTCGTAAATCTTCTGCGTCAGCCCCTCAAGTAGCTGGGATGACAGGCATGCGCCACTGTGTCTGGTTTCATTCCAATTTGCAAGTGAAGGAATGGAAACTTTAGAGTAACCTGGCCAAATGTATCTAATATGGAACTGATAAAGACAATATTTAACGCTGAAATTTGAGTTCTGGATCATTTCATTATCATAAGGGTTTGGCTGTGAGATTATAGATAGTCACCAGTAAGTCCAAAATCAACTAGGGAGGGGTTGTTTCACTCATACTGATTATATTTTAAAATAAGTATCAATTCAGCTGAACACATTGCAGTACCCTATTCTGTTGTCAGCCATGGCAAAGCAAACATTCTTTTTTTTTCTTTGTAACCTTGTAGATTTTGTGATTAATTTCAAGATCTGATGAGCCTACAAATCTAATTTTTTTTAAATTTTATTTTAATGGTGCATTTTAGATGTACCTAGTGATAACACTCATCATAGGGGATTTGTACCTGTACATGATGTATCTTGTTGCTTCTTTTTTTCCCGTTCCCCTCCCTTCATCCCCTCCTCCCTCCTTATTTACAAAAGCTTTGTCTCCATTTTTTTCTTCCATTTCTTATTTCTCTTGTCCCTCTGTTCCTTTCCCACTCCCCTTCCCTTGTTCCCTTTCCCATTTGGACATTTTCTTCCCTTTCCCAATATAATACATTTTGAGACCATACTCTTAAGTGAAATAAATCAGACACACATGTTTAAATACCATATTGTTTCTCTGGTGTGAGAAACTGAAAGCGTAAACATTCTTGATATATGACTGTAACTTATTTTCAACTTTTTCTATTTTCAATACTGTATGTGAAGCATTAATTAATAAATCAACAGTTAAAGATCAGGAAAAAAATAGCATCAACTGTAGATTTCTGAGATAAATCCCAATCTTGTGATAACAAAGTGCAGGAAATTTTGAGTAAGTTTTTAAAAATGCCAATTGATGTACTGATAACTTCGAATTGAAGTCAGAATTTAGGATTCAAGATCAACATGATGTATTCATTGTTGCCTATTGCTCATGGGAATGGATGATGGAGAAAGCTGTTAGAGACGCTTTCTTGGTGTTAGTGCCTTTGAGTATCTGAATTTGTGTCCTGATTTATGTAGCATTCTGGCATGTGAAAGCAAGCCTTCCAGATGCACTGCCATTCACCAAACCATTGTAATTGGAGATAACTTTTTTCTAAGTAGAAGATGTTGTGTTCTCTTTCATGTCAAGATATACTATTTAGATCGAGGTGACTTTTAAAATATGAGAGTAGGAGACACTTTTTTTCATAGTATTTGGCTTTACTTGCATTTTTCCTTCATCAGACTCTCACCCTGCCAAGTTTTGAAGTTTGCATGTTCAGGTTATTGGAGGTTTTGTTTTCGTGAGTGCAAATAAAGTTCAAGTTTCTTAAAATAGGGAAAGTTATTGCTCCCTTCCCCCTCTAACTTAAAAAATGCTTATGGCGCCACACAATTTGATTTAGGTTAAAACTAAAAATAGCTTCTTCCAAGTTGTGACTAAACAAGGAAAGTTTCTCTTCAAAAGAGCTTTTGAAAAAGGACATAATTGAGTGTAAAGGAGGTAGATGAAAAATGGCTTGCGAGAGTAAATCCTGATAAACTATCCTCTTCTGGAAAATAGCTACAAGTCCAAATGACCAATGCTTTCTATGTCTGTAAGCTTCAATTAAAACTTGATCTTTGCAGCCAATTTTCTGACCATGGTCAATTTATTTGATTTTTAATTTTAATGTCACATAAGATGCTGATTTACACACATTCCTAGGAAAGTAAATTGCCAGAAGATATTAGCCAAGGAATACAAAATATCATCTAGGGAAGAGGAATAATTTTAAGAGATATAGTCTATGATATGGTGGTACGTTAACTACAATGTATAATAATCTTGGAAATGGGCAAGAGAGTAGATTTTGAGTGGTCTTGCCACAAAGAAATATAGGTGTCTGAGGTAATGTATAAATTAAATTAGTAAACTGGCTCTAGCCATTCAGAATATATACATATTTCAAAATAGCATGTCTTACACCAAAAAATACATATTTATATGTATAATTGTTACCTGTAAGTAAAAAGTTCATGAATAAATTAGAATAAAAAGAAATTAGCAGCACTTTCAGAAGGAGAACATCTTTTTTTTTTTTTTTTTTCTAGTGCTTGCATTGTACCTGGGGCCTTCACACTGAGCTACATTCTCATTACTTTTTTATTTTGAGGCAAGTTCTTGCTAAGTTGCTTGGTTGCTCACTCTGGGCTTGAATGTCCAATTCTCCTGCTTCAGGCTCCTGCAGTTCTTGAATTACAGATGTGCACCACCACACCTGGCTACAAAAGTGTTTTGAGAATATTTTCTTATAAGTACTGTACTTTCATAATTTAGTTAAGGCCAAGCCTATGAAATCATTGTGAGGAAGATAAAGCATTTAAATTCTCCTCACATTGTCTTTTCGGACGTTCCCTCTCTCCTAAACTCCCAGCATCTGCCTGCTTGCCCAGTGCAGCTCAGGGCCCTTCCTTCCTAGTCCTCTTGTATTATGTATGTCTCTCCTCTAGTAACAGCCCCAGGGATACACTAGCTTCTCATACCAATTTTTATTACCATGATACACTTCCTTTTATCTCCTTCACTAACTCAAGGATGCTTTTCTTGTATTTCACTCAGCTTTCACCCAGCATTTATCAATATATATTCAATATGTTCTCCAGGCTAGACACTACTGTAGACAATAAGTTTCTGGGGACATGCAAGACAGTAGGTACCTGTCTGAAAGCAGTTTATATTCTTGATAAATAAGTAAACAAAAATGAGAGCCTGTAACTGATTGTGATGATGGTCATGAAGGAGTTAGCTACCGTGATGATAGCCTGTTATATGATCTGGTGCTTCTAGAGGGGCAGTAGATGCTGGAGGTAGTATACAAGTTAGGAATGTCAGGGAAGGCCTCTCTGAGAAAAGTTTATTTTTTCCCTTAGACTTGAAAGTTCAACAGAAACCAGTTAAATAAAGAAAAAGGGGCTGTGGCAGATTAATTAATGGTCAACATGAACAGGAACACCCAGCTGAACTGGGTCAGCGTGGGTCTGGGTGAAGACCCACCTGAGGATTGTTACCAGAATGGGCTAAGAGGAGAATGGGAGGGGAAGATTGCACGCTGCTGAGTTCCTAGGAGAAGCTTTGTTGTGGCTGGTTTTCTTGATACGGACTCTCTCATTCTCTTCCGGGAGCTCTGGTTTTACGTTTTGAGCGTCACTTCCTGGCTCCAGGGCAGATCCCTCCATCATTGGTCCAAATCCTCCACCTGCCTGCACAGACGTTCTAGCTTCCACCGCTGGCCCCTGGGCCTCTCCAGGGCAGATCCTTGACACAGACACGCGTGAGATATTGTCGAGGGATCCGGGCCTCCGACTGGACTGGTAGGGACATTGCCGTGGGAGCTGAGCCTCTGGCTGGACTCGTGGGGACACTGCCGTGGGATCCGGGCCTCCAACTGGACTCATGGGGGACACTGCTGTGAGATCCCGGCCCTCGGCTGGATTCTTCAGGAGTCGCACTCTTCTACATTCGACTTTGGTAAGCATTGACAAATACAAGGGCCGACAAATCTCAGCCTATTCCAGGAGGCGTATCTGGAGAATGGCTCACAAGTCCTAAAATGATGAGCTAGGCTGGAAAGGTAGGGAAGAAGCTACATTTATAAGTATCTTTAAGCTATCATAACGTGATTGGATTTTGTTCTAAGAGCGTTGAGATACTATTGTGAAATCAGTGATTTGCATAATTCTGAAATAATGATTTGCTAGACAGTACAAAGTCTGGTGTTTGTTTATTGAAACTATAATTGATTCATTAAACTAGAAGTTCTCCCATGAACAAAATTCCAGGCAAGATACAAAGCTATTTCTCACATTAAGCTTAAAGGGAGTCTATTGAAAGTGTCTTCCTAAATTTCATTAGACAGACAGTAAAGTACTTAA